>JAFEMH010003880.1:0-240394 GCA_022495995.1 Adenophora triphylla var. japonica
AGCCTGAGTTTGAATTGACGCATTACCAAAAGCTGAAGGCCACGCGTAATTTCCCTCGGATGATTGGGATGGTCTGGTTATCACAGCAGCTTATTCGGGAAGAAGATCCAGTGCCGGACTGATTGATCTCGGCTCGGTCAAGAGATGATAGCAACAATTGAGAAAGGAAAACGAAGCAGTTACAGTTCCTTGAGTCATGAGGCCACCAATAGCGAAGCCGCTAAAAATTGGGAAACCCTCTCGGGCCGTCCGCGACCAAGGAGGAAATGATCACCAAACTTGGATTGGTCCCCCGTCCACTTTGTGTCAATCTAGGACAAGTCCTCCCAGTCTCTCATTGTTAAGGTCTAGTCTCTAGGGTCGTCCAGGTGGCCTTACGCACGAAGACTACGAGTACATAGAAGATGCGTATTCCCTTTCGTTTTCAATGAAAATGACGAACCTTTACGAGTATCCCTTGATTGCCACTTTAATTAATGATGAATTAATTAAAAAAAAACATTTAATAATAATTCATCGAGATAAAAGCGGAACACATTAAACAACAAAAAATCTTTAAGCGGGTTGTCGAAAGAGGAAAGTCGAGCCCAAGCTGCCGAAGAGATTTTGACGAGTATGAATTTGGGAATTGCGGAAGAGCCTAAAGAGACGCATAACTGGAAAGGATGCCTTGCAAAGTCCTACAAAATCCTCAACTCAAGGAAAGTAGCCCTCTTCATCAAAGAGAACATCATATGCCGATACGGGTTACCAGCCAAAATCATCTCAGATAATGGATCCCACTTCGAAGGGGAATGTGAAAGGCTGAATTCCGAATAACTGAATCACAAGTCATCTCCTACGAGGCCCCAAACCAACGGAGCCGTCGAAGGCAGAAACAAGACTTTGGAAAACATCATCCGAAAATGGTTGTCCGAGGCGAGAGATTGGCCCGAGAAGCTACACCTGGCACTCTGGGGCTCTGTAACATCGCCGGGAACGGCAGGCTGGGAAACACCGTTTGCCCTCACATACGGAATGGAAGCCGTACTCCCAATCGAGCTAGAAATCCCTCGCTCCGGGTATCTGCTTTGGAAAGCCAGATCAACGAGGTCGAATGGCTCCAGAGTCGCCATGATGAATTGGCCCTGCTAGACGAGCGCCGATTGAAAGCAATGGAACACATCCGAGCCTACCAAGGGAGAATGGCCAGAGCCTTTGACAAGAAAGTAAAGCATCGGGAGATCCGAGAAGGGGATCTCGTTTTGAAAGAAAAGCCCCCGGTCCGTGTCAACCCGCTTGGAAAATGGGAGCCTGTGCAGGTCGGGCCATATGTCGTCCGTAAGATCTTCTCCGGAGGAGCCATGCAACTTGCGGACCTCGACGGGAATCCACTTTGTACACCCGGTGAATGGTGACAAGGCTGCGCGAATACTACGCGTAAAAAAAAAGAAACAAAAAAAAGAGTTCTAAAAGAGTAATACCCAACTAGGTTGAAAACTCGAAAAGGGTGGCCTAGGTAAAAAACGAGGGTTGCACCAAAAAAAAAAAAAAAACAAAAAAACAAAAAAAAAAATCGGGTTGAACTACGAAGACACGAGCTCCTCAAAATGAGGGGAACGTAGGCAGCCGGAAACGGTTCGGTCTAAAACACAAATAAAAGTCATACTTTGACATCAATAAAATTGATCAGACCGTGAAAGCGTCTCGAAAAACTCTGAAGCAATTTAAAAATTCATTACAAGTTAAAAACTTTTTGATGAGTCTAAGCCCGATTCATTCTTACAACTGGCAACCTGCTAAAAGAAATTAAGATACATGATCAAACTAATGTGTCTGCCACGACAAGAAAGGGATACTCGGAAACCTCAAGGTCACTCCAAGCCACTCGAACTGGCCTCTCCCCTCTTCTTCCCCCTTCGAGTCTTCTTCTTCTGAACAGGAAAAATGTCGGTCTTCCTCCTACCAAGCTCTGGTATAGGAACAGGATCTATCAAACCAGCCTCTGTCAGGGCCTTAGTAGCCCTAGCGTCATCTCTCATCTCCTGTAGCCTAGTTGGTAGCATAGGAGCCCTCCTCTCCTGTCTCTTGACGTAAGCCTCATAGTCGGTCACAGCGTCTTCGCTCCTGTCATGAGGGTTGGCCCTCGCCTCGGCCCTCCTCCTCTCGGAAACTGTCAGGTCCTCCGCACCCACAATGGCCTCACGCCGCCTCAAAATAGCCATCTGAGTCTCTCCAAAATGCCTCTCGTACCAATCCAGGTACCAAGTGGTCAGGAACACCGGTCTCGGACGCCTGAGGATAACCCGAGGAGGAAAGACGTCATACCTCCATGCTCGGGAAAGAAAGGAAAACATCGAAGGATCATCCATGAAAACAAGAGCCACCACCCTGGTGGCTATATCATCAAAACCCTCCAAAGGAACACCGGCCCAGCGAACTGTCTCGTAACCAAAGCCTAATGTAGAAGGCCTGGGCGAGAAAGCCGGAAACCATAACCACGGGAGATCGCCCCAGCACCCTCCGAGTCTCCACCCGCCAACAAGGCACCGACCATCTGATATCTTACGTCCGGCGACCAGCCATCCAACGCTCCCATGAGCCACGATCATCAAAATCTACAGACAACCCCTCTCTGGCGAATGTCCAAGGCTTGATCATATCGGAGTTTCCCGAAGAATCCCCAGCGCTCCATCGGCCACGGAGTCAAGAGGAGCAGGCTGCCCCGTGCATATACCGCCTCCCGTAGCCATCCTATCGAGAGCATGGAAAGTCTCCCCCGGGATCGGAGGTACAACATCTACGCCCAAGCGGACAATGAACGACTACATCCGGCGAGACCGATGACAGATCCCAAAAGAATAGACCATGAACAAGGTCCCCGAACATGCAAAGTGCAAAGGCATCCCAATAGGCATCGTCAAGCAAGCCTAAGCCCCTAAATCTATCAGGGAGACCGGAAATATCAAAATGATCGGGACCACAGATCATACCTTGCGCTTCCTCCGGGGAAAGATGAAGGAGGTTGCACAATCTGTCAACGAAAGAAGCCCCTCCGGGCAAAGGAACCGCTATCTCTTCCACCTCCGGACCACCAAGCAAGGCCCGAAATTCTTCCACGGTCGGAACAATCTCGTTGAAGGAAAGGCAAAAGACATGCCTTCTAGTATCCCAAAATGATGAAGAAGCTCTCAAGAGGTCGTAGTCCGGAACCAATTCTTTGAGGGACCATAAGCATTTCACCTTATACCTTTCTTCAAAGAAGGACCTCCTCTCATGCATAATCTCCCGGGACCAATCCTTGAATTTGTTAAAGAATGACATTTGGGATTCTTGGGACAATTTTGATGGAGCTTTTCTAATGTTTTCCATGGATTTTCTCTCTTTCTCCCCGAAAATGGCTGTTTGGACTGGAGGTTGAAGAGGATATTTGAATTTGAAATAAAGTGAGACCAGATCTGAAGCAAAATTAAAGGACAGTGTCAGATTCCTGTCCTATCCGTGCAGATAAGTTTATCAAAAAAAAAAAATCTTTGCAACAGTCCAAACTGCTGCACCAAAGGAATATTTTGTCCCAGTCAAAACCTCCCCAAGCCAGTCCATATACCAAACACTAACACCCTTGCCAAAAAACCAAGGCTCATGCAACATTGCATTGCATTCATAAAATAAAATCCTAAATTATTACATTCCAAAATAAAGGGAGTGTACACAAAAAAAAAAAAAAAAAAAAAAATCAAATAAAAAAAGAAGGTAGGTAACAATAATCCTAAATTATTACATCCCAAAAAAAAAAAAAAAAAAAAAAAGAGCAAAAAAATGCAAATCTGTATACGTACAAATCTCAAAATCTCGGAAAATCGAGTCTAAAAAGGTAATCAATCGAGAATCCCTAGCGCCCGATGTACGCCAGATCCCTCTTGCGACTCGGGCCCGCCTCATCGGGAGCCACTGAAGATCTCGGGCTCGAGAATCGTCCTCGTCTCCGGAAAAGAGGCTCGTCGGGACCAACCGGCACGCTCGATAGGGCAAGCCAAGATCTGCGAAAAATCATATCCGAAGGTGAAGGCGTCGTACTCCTGGACGTACGAAGACGACCCACCATGCTACCAAACGTGTCCCTGCCCGTGTGGATCCCCGAGAATGACATGATCCGAAGGCAGCACCTCGCGGGGATCAATGAGAGGAGACAGAGGAGTCTCGGAAGAAGCCTCGAAGGAATAGGGAAGCCTCCCGCCTGACAGGCGTCGGCCGTGGTCGACTCGCTCTAGCCTGAGGAGCCCCGCAAGCAACCATCCTCCTGATAAATCTCTTAGCCCCGATCACTTGCTTCGTCAGCTTCTCGACGACCATCTCCGAAAACTGCACGAAAGCAAAAGCGTCAAAAAAGGCAGTGATGCTAAAAATGATGAAGCAAAAGGAAGAAAGAAAGGACAAAAGCAAAAAAAAAGGTGGGAAAGAGAAGCCATACCTTCATATCCGGACGAGGCCGGAAAGCTCGTGGAAGCCGCTCAGGCTGAGGGATCTGCACCCTCAATCGGACCCCATCCTGGACATATGAAAAATCCGTCCGAGGGTACCGCGGGATCCCAAACCCCTCTCTATCCAGAACCTGGGGCATCCTCAGCCTCCTCAAGACAAATACTGGGTATGGCTCAATCGCCACAAATGCCGAGAAGTGCTGGCCGGCTCGGTAATCATCCCAGGTCGCAGATCTATCACTCGGGTGCATCATATCGGCGGGAGGCTCCACCGGTGTCATCAAAGGCGAGTCACGCCATCTTTGGCGCGTCACCCTCTCTCCCAGGTAATAGACATCGCAGGTCAGACCTCTCAGAATCCTCCGCTGCACGGTCCAAATCTCAGCGCCCTTCAGCTACGCCACCTCAAAACGATCCCAGGGATAGAATATCATCCTCTCATATGTCTAAGCCTCCGTCAAAGGAAGGCAATCCGCATATCTGAGAGTCGTGCGCCCCCTGGAACTTATCTTCTCCCGAGCATGCTTGGACCAAGAGCGCATGGCCGGATACGCCCCGACGTACTCCGCCATTGTCGCCACATCGTGACGTGGAAAAACTCCAACGCCCATACTGCGAAAGGTAAAAAATCAAATCAATCTAGTGCAAAAGAAAAGTGTGTGCTCAAGAAAAAGGGAAAGCAAAAAAGAAAGCTTATACCTCCAGAGCAAACTCAAAGCGGTATAAGGAGCTCATGACCTTAGAATGTACCTATCAAGAGCAAAATAAAGCTCTGCCCGGCCGGCCTCTCCCCAAGAGACATCTCCGGCCATCTCCATGTCCTCAAAGGACCTCAAGCAAGGCAAAGGCTGCCGTCCCTCGGCATGTCCAAAAGGGGTGCTCGAAAAAGCAAACCACAAGAAGGCCCTAGCAATCTGCTCGGCGCCTATCCTCTCCTCCCCAGCCTCGTAGCTCACAATGGTCTCCACAATCTTCCCATAGACCACGGCATACTCCATCCCCATCCCCTTTTTGGGAATAGGGGAAAATCCCAGAAGAGCCTGCAGGTCTGCGTCGCTATAGCCGTCCCGCCACTCAATGCTGCGTCCATTAAAGGACAGACCCGTGATCGCAGCATAGTCGGAAGGCGTAACCGTAGCCTCGCCCCAGAAGAAGTGAAATGTGTGGGTCGCATCCCACCAGTGCTGCGCCAAAGCAAACATCAGGCCCTTGCTCTTAGGGAACTTGACCAATCCCCTCAAGCACTCAATGAACTCCCAAAGCCCGGTCTCAACAACAATCTGTCTCGGACTCGGCAAAGCTCCTCGGCCCGCATTCGGAAGCCGGTCCCACAAATCAACTACAGACTCCACCGATCCTCGAGTCTTCATCTTATTCAGCTGCTCCGTCACGTAGTTGTTTCCACCCTGCAATAAAAAAAAAGTAAAAAGAGAGAAAATGTCAAAAAAAAAATTTTGCATTTGCATTTGCACAAAAAAAAAAAGAAAGCATATACATGCATCATTCATCACAAAAGTTTTGAAGAAAATTCGGCAGCATAACGGCATGCAATGAACCGAGCCCCATTTTTTCTCTCACAAAAAAGACAGTTTTCAGCAAATCCCAACCAACATGCATACATGCATATCACTCATCATCAAAAAAAAAAGAGAGAGAGTTCTACATGCATTCCTACGGAAGTAAAAACTCCGTCCCATTTTCCATAAAAAAAAAACATGCATACATTCGTTCAGCGGAAGCAAAAAACTCTGTCCCATCTTTCATGAAATAGCATACATAAACAATCTCTCAAGTCATTCATTCAATCAAAGGGGAACGAAAAATCCGTCCCACTTTTCATAGAAAATCACAAAGTGCATTCATAACATGCATATCATCCGTCATTTCAAAAAAAAAAAAAAAGAGATCCTACATTCATACATTCACACAAGGAGTCAACGGAAGCAAAAACTCCGTCCCATTTTCATAAAATAACATGCATACATGTCATTCATAGAATCATCATCTCATTGCAAAAAAAAAAAATCATCATATCAACATTGCAAGAATCCTACATTGCAACAAAAGAAGTCCGTCCCAAATTCGGGAAATCATTCATCATAGTCTCATATTTCAAAAAAAAAAAATGGCGAAAATGCCAATTCTTTTTCCAAGCAAAATGCACATTTTGAGTTACCCATATACTCATTACAACATGCAAAGCATCAAGATCAAAATCCAAGGTCATGAACATTGCATAATTTTCGAAAAAAAAAAAGAGAGAAAAATCACCCAAAAATCAATTTCAAGCAAAAATCGACAAAGGAATCAAAAGGATTCAAAGAATACCGTTCGGAGACTCGGATCAGAAGCCCAATGTTGCCAAGCATCGGGGTAGGGCTCCTCCGCGATCGATTGCGAAAGAGTATAGTGCCTCCTCATTCGGACGAGCTCCAATCGTCTCTCCGCCACCGGGCCACGTCCTTGGCCTTGAAAAGCACCTTCCCCGTGTTCCATTGCTTGAAAATCGAAGAAAAACGGAAGAATTTTGAAGCTTTTTGAGCAACAATGGCGGTTTTGGTCTCTCCCTCTCGTCTCTCTCTCGAAAATTTGAAAAGACTGAGAAAGAAGAAGAAAGGGCGTTGGCCCTCATTAAAACCCTCTGGAACACGCTCCTATCCGCGCGGATAGGGTTGCAAGGGTCAAAATGACCCTTTTGCCCTTTAAAAATCCGGGACTCTGCAGTTTAGTCCCAAACTTGACAAAGTTAACCAAAGTTAACCAAAGTCAACCCCCTTTCAAAGGAATCATCAACGGCAGTCAAACGTAAGACCGATTTCTCCGAGAAAGATAACGGAATCCCGTATCTTTCATCAAAATTACCCCCGGCAGTCAAACGTAAGACCGATTTCCCTGAGAAAGATAACGGAATCCCGTATCTTTCATCAAAATCATCAAACGGCAGTCAAACGTAAGACCGACTTCCCCGAGAAAGCTAACGGAATCCCGTATCTTTCATCAAAATTACCCCCGGCAGTCAAACGTAAGACCGATTTCCCCGAGAAAGATAACGAGATCCCGTATCTTTCATCAAAATCATTCCCGGTAGTCAAACGTAAGACCGATTTCCCCGAGAAAGATAACGAGATCCCGTATCTTTCATCAAAATCATCAAACGGCAGTCAAACGTAAGACCGATTTCTCCGAGAAAGATAACGGAATCCCGTATCTTTCATCAAAATCATCGACGGCAGTCAAACGTAAGACCGATTTCTCCGAGAAAGATAACGGAATCCCGTATCTTTCATCAAAATCATCAAACGGCAGTCAAACGTAAGACCAATTCCCCCGAGAAAGATAACGGAATCCCGTTTCTTTCATCAAAATCATTCCCCGGCAGTAAAACGTAAGGCCGATTTCTCCGGCGAATACGTCTGATTTTTCCCAGCAAAGGCTAACGAAATCCCCAGCAAAGCTAACGGAATCCCAAAAGCCAACGGAATCTCGAGTAGATTTCGAACTACGAAAGGGCTTGATTCCCACTAGGGATACGTAGGTAGCCTATCATTAGGTCCAGCCACTCGACCAGCACGGTCATCCTTCGGCAGCAGACGTAAGACCGATCCTTTCAAAATGAAGTCCAATAGAGGACCAACTATCCCAGACCATCAAAGGAAATCATCATCAAGGTTCGAGGCTCCTAAAACGCCATCTCCAAGGTTCGAGGCACCTAAAACGCCATCTTCAAGGCTCGAGGCACCTGAAATGCCATCTCCAAGGTTCGAGGCACCTAAAACGCCATCTCCAAGGTTCGAGGCACCTAAAACGCCATCATCAAGGTTCGAGGCACCTAAGACGCTATCACACACAACACTAGAAAAACGATAAATCACAATCTTCCCCAGCAGAGCGGATAGCCCTCCGACCGAAAATAGTCATTCCTATCCCCAGCAGAGCGGATAGTCCCCAGACCGAAAATGGTCATTTCTATCCCCAGCAGAGCGGATAGCCCTCCGACCGAAAATGGTCATCCCTATCCCCAGCAGAGCGGATAGTCCCCAGACCGAAAATGGTCGTTCCTATCCCCAGCAGAGCGGATAGCCCTCCGACCAAAATGGTCATCTCTTATCCCCAGCAGAGTTTCTCTCCGACCCATTGCGAACTCGCTCATCAGGTTCGAGGCACCTAAAAACGCCATCATCTCCAGGGTCAAAGACCCAAACTACGACTGGCTTGATTCCCATTCGGGATACGTAGGTAGCCTATTAAATAGGTTCAGCCACCCGATCACTTGATCATCCCGCCAAATATGGAGCCTTACTCTTATCGACGACCCCGCTTCCTTCGAAAGCGCCGTCGCCGAGGGGCTACTGTAAGTGCTCCAATTTGAGCTTGTTAGTATTTTCGTTAGAAAATTAACGAAAGTTATAACATTTCTAACAATTCCTAACATTCCTAACATTTCTAACCAAGTAAGGGTAGATTAGGGATTGCCAAAAAAAGATAAACCAAGGAAAGGAATCAAAAAAGCAAAAGAAATAAGAAAAACCATAAAATAGAAGTGGCTGGAAACAAAAACTGGCTGATTAATTTGAATTTTGAAAAGATTATTCCTTGTGTCTAAAGCCTGGAGCAGCATTTAATGAACAGTGCACGCTGCAGGTCCTGTCCGCGCGGATGGGTTTGTAGTTTTCAGAGGGCTATAAATTGAGCCCTCCAGTCACAAAAAAAAAAAAGCAAAAAAGAGGAAGAAGAACACAACTCACAGCATTTGGCGAAAATACTTGAGAAAACAGTGAGAATTCTCTAAGAATTTTCACCTTTTTCTCTTGAATCTTCCCAACTTCCACTCACTCAAATCAAACTCACTCACTCTTACATTCAAGCCTTCAAACAAAAACACAAAGAAGATAGGTATAACCTCCCTCTTCTTACCCTAAATCTCTCATCCATGCATGCATTTTCAAGCTACAAAATGTAGTTCATTCATCTTCTTGTCTTAGATCCAAGAAAATCACCATGGAAGTTCATCTCCATGGATGATCCTCTACAAGGATCAACATTTTCTCCAAAGTGTTCTTACTTTCTTGCAAAGAAAACACATTTTCAAAACCCTAAAACTCATTTTCAAGCACCAAATCTTGATTTCAAAGGATAAAATTCCCCTTCCCAAGCAAATGAAGTGCTTAGTCCTAATGTACCCCAAGGATGGTTTGGTATAGTTGATTCACCACTAAAATGTCAAGTGATCACTAACCAAAACATAGGGAAATGGGGACAATCATGGATGCAAAAACCCCCTTTAAAATCATTTTTCCTTTCTTGAGAAGTTGCTGTCCAGTAGCAATTTTCCAAGACCCCAGTCCATTGTCTTAATTTTTGGACACAGACAAACTTGGAATTTGGTGTTGACTACAAAACACTTTTTGTAGCCAACATCCAGAGCTTTCCAGAAATATTTTTACTTTATTTTTTGGGTGAGTAAAACTCCTCTTTTCAAATTTTCCTTTAGAGGCCAGTTCATCAGCTTCTGGAAATCCAGATTGCATATCTGAGATTTCCAGAAGGTTTTGACCCCTCAAATCTTCTCCAAAATGGAAAATTCCTTCGTAAAAATATTATTTAAGGTGTCTGGAACAACTTTCATTTTCTGAGTTTATCCAGATTATGAAGTTTTAAGGCCCTTGAATCCATTTCAAAATCAAAGGTCCACTGCCTTTTTCATTCTGGCAGAAGTGACTCTCAACTTCAAAAGGTCTTTTGAGTACCAAATCTCAATCCAAAAATCTTCCAAAAAATCATGGGATCAGTTTAAAGTCTTAAAAAGACATCCCAATTTTTACTTTCCTCAGTTTCGAATTATTTTGGCCAAAACACACACACACACACAAAAATGATTTTCAGCTTGGAAGACTCGTTTTACGAGGCATTCCGGGTGCACACTAACGTCCTTCCCGGCGTGTAACATGACCTCCGAACCCAAATCTCTAATCTCGGGCATTTTTCAAAGTTTTGGCCCTTAAAACAAAAATAGCGTGGCGACTCCGTTTTTTTTCCGGGTTTTATTTGGTTTTTTCAGAGAAACGCAAAAATCGAATTTTTCCCGCGAGAAAATTTTGGTGGCACATCATCACAGTGGCGACTCTGCTGGGGACTTAGCTTTTTCTAAAAAAAAAATTGATATTTGGTATATTGGTGGAAACCATTAAACTTCCCGTTACCGCCTCCTAATACGACTCGGGGATAAATTGTGGTTTAACAATCCCACGTACCGGTATCATTGTTTTCAAAAAAAAAAGAAAAGCTTTTGAGGGTCAAGCTTCCGTCCCGGCTTTGAAAATCATTTGTTGTGTGTGTTGATTTTGGCACATTTTCGTGTTGTTTTGGCCGCCTCGGAAAAAGTCAAAATTTTGACTGTCGGAATCATGTCCCTAGCTGTCGGAATTTTTGTGCTTATGGGCTCATTTCAAAAAAAAAATTCAAAAAAAAAATTTCAAAAAAAAAAGAAGAAAATTTTCAAAAAACAAATCATGCATCACATTTTTAAGACACATAAAAAAAAATTTCTATTTTACTCAAAAAAAAAAATATAGACTGCTTGCACACTACGCGCACGTGACCGTACACTGCACACTACGTCCCTAACCCGGGAAAATCCTTGTCGCGGTCCGTTTGGTCTTATTACGCCTCTCGGACGAGCACAGGACTACCCAAACATCCCATGGAGCCTCGTGTCGACCATGCACTTGTCCGTGACACACTTTGTCCGAGACCCGGTTAGTTTTTAGTCTGGTCTGTGTCATGCCCTGTCTGTGTATAGACCTTTCCTTTCAAGCCTTTGTCGGCATACCGACTCAATATCTTTCGGGGACCCTAATCAGTCGAAGCTCTGCCGGTTTTCCGCCGCAGACTTTGACCAAGATATTGACCGGCGCCTTGACTTCGGCTCTGACTGGCACAAATTATACACTGACTCCCAGCATTGACACTGAGTCATCAAGGATTAACGGTTATTCCATGCCTAATTACGGCCTAACTGACGACAAGTCAAGATCAATTCTGGACGCTTATCAGTCCAAATCATGCCGACCTTTTGTCGAGCCCTCGGACATGATCTTGACTTTGACGTCAGCTTTGTCCGTAATTTGCATCGAATGCTCGTTAAGACTCGATTACCCGCCAGACTTTTAGGATCGTTTTTCTTTCGGTCGGTGGGACCCGCTTGCCCTATAGGACCCTCGCCCGGGGCTGTCCACCCTGGGAGGTCGAAATACAGGTGGAATACGAGGGGCTTATAGACGTAGTGACGGGGCCCACTGATCCAGGATCCAGAGTAGTTTGCGAAAAAGAAGAGCAATCTTTTCCAACCGATTAGGGTTAATAAAACATGTTTTAAGTAAACGTGAACAAATAATTGCATGTTGCATAAGCCCAATGCCCAAACACCTACCCTCCTTCCATTCCCAGACATCTGAACCCTCGTGCCTTTTCCCCCGCAGCTCCTCACAAAGCTTGGTTTCGGGCACCGGGTCATCGTTTGATTAGTTGGGAAGAGTCAAGTGCGTCATCAGCTTCGCCGTTTATTCCGACTCCGGGTTTCAGAATGTCTGCATCAGCCGGTAATGATGGGGATAACGTCACTCCGCCTCCCGGGACCCTCGGACGTAGAACAACGGTGGAATCGGTTAGCGAAACGGATGAGGTTACGACAGGAAGCACAGCTGAAAAGCCTTATGGAGGCTATTAAGAGCCATGGTCTGGCCGCCAGCCTCAATCCCGATGGCACCTTCACCGTGGAAGAAGACGAGGATGCCAACCCCACTCTCAGTCGCCCTGACTACTCCAGGATGCCACCACCCACCTCCTATGGTTCCACTACCAGAACCCATGCACTACCAGAAACAGGTCATTTAGCGACGGAAAAAACAGCGACGGACAGATTCCGTCGCTATTTAGCGACGGAATATAGTATTTAGCGTCGGAATTATTTTGGCGTCAAATTTAGCGACGGAATTTAATTCCGCCGCTAAATTCCGCCGCTAAAAAGAATATTCCTCGAATATTCGTTTATTTCCGCCGCTAATTTGGCGGTTGATTTACCGACGGAAAATTCCGCCGCTAAATCTTTAACAGCGACGGAATTATTCCGCCGGTGAAATTAAATGGTTTTTTTTTTTTTTTAATAAACACCGACGGAATATTTCCGCCGCTGATAATTTAATAATTTTTTATTTATCAGCGACGGAAATATTCCGTCGGTGTTTAATAAAAAAAAAAAAAATCAAAATTTCCAGGAGAAAGACCGCTGCCCACAATGCAAGGGCGAAATGGTTGTACAGAGAAGAAGGTCTTGGAAGTGGTTGTGGAGAAGGGTATGCAAAATGGACGAGAAAATTACATTCCCAGAGAAGCCGATGAAGCTCCCGACACTCTTCTTGGCGCTCATTTAAAATTTCAAAATTTCCGAACGAACAACAAGCGAGATAATCCAATTCAAACTTTCAAACCAAATTAATCAGACACCTAGCCTCTAAATCCCTCACTCCCATCCTCTCTCTCTCTATCTCTCTCCAGCAATTGAATTTGAAAAAAACAAATATCGAGCCGCTCTTACCACAGTGCTATTTCATCTTTAATTTCGAGGTAATTCCACATTTCAATTCTCTCCCTTCTGTGCAGGTCCGAATCGAGTTCGACTTATGAGACAATAATCTCCAGAGTGTTGTCTAATAGTTGGTTAGTTTCCTAATTTTGGACTAATCTTGTTTTTGTTTTATTTTGGATAAAAATTTTAAAATTGTATGCAATTTACCAATTTGGGAATAGCTACAAGAACCCTTGCAATTCTTATATCCCCTAACCACAACCCTAAACCCTAAACCATAAACCCTAAACCTAAACCCTAAACCACAACCCCTAAACCCTAACCCCTAAACCCTAACCCCTAAACTCCTAAACCCTAAACCCTAAACCCTAAACCCTATACCACTATACACCCTATGCCACGACACTCTTCTTGGAGACATAGTCTTTGTACTACAATAGAAAGAGCACCCAAAGTTCAAGCGAAAGGGTGATGACATATTTGTTGAGCACGCGTTGACCCTTACTGAGGCATTATGTGGCTTCCAATTTATCTTGACTCATCTAGATAACAGGCAGCTCCTCATCAAATCCCAACCTGGAGAAGTTGTTAAGCCAGATCAATTCAAGGCAATAAATGACGAAGGGATGCCAATGTACCAAAGACCATTCATGAGGGGCAAATTATACATCCATTTCTCGGTCGACTTCCCAGATTCCTTGACTTCCGAGCAATGCAAGGCCCTAGAGGGTGTGCTGCCTCCTAAGCCTTCATTGCAGAAGACAGATATGGAGCTTGATGAGTGCGAGGAGACAACCCTTCACGATGTCAACATTGAAGCTTACGATGTAGATGATGACATGCACGGTGGTGGGGGCCAGAGAGTGCAGTGTGCTCAGCAGTAATGATGTGGGTCTTTATTTTCTGGATATCTTAATTAGTTATGACTTATGAGACAATAATCTCCAGAGTGTTGTCTAAACCCTAAACCCTAAACCCTAAACCCTAAACCCTAAGGGCATAGGGTATAGGGTATAGGGTATAGGGGTATAGGGTATAGGGTATAGGGTATAGGGTATAGGGTATAGGGTATAGGGCATAGGGTATAGGGTATAGGGCATAGGGTATAGGGCATAGGGCATAGGGCATAGGGCATAGGGCATAGGGCATAGGGCATAGGGTATAGGGCATAGGGTATAGGATATAGGGTATAGGGCATAGGCCATAGGGTATAGGGCATAGGGCATAGGGTATAGGGTATAGGGGTATAGGGTATAGGGTATAGGGTATAGGGTATAGGGTATAGGGTATAGGGTATAGGGCATAGGGTATAGGGTATAGGGTATAGGGTATAGGGTATAGGGTATAGGGTATAGGGTATAGGGTATAGGGTATAGGGCATAGGGTATAGGGTATAGGGTATAGGGTATAGGGTATAGGGTATAGGGTATAGGGCATAGGGCATAGGGTATAGGGCATAGGGTATAGGGCATAGGGTATAGGGCATAGGGCATAGGGCATAGGGCATAGGGCATAGGGTATAGGGCATAGGGCATAGGGTATAGGGTATAGGGCATAGGCCATAGGGTATAGGGCATAGGGTATAGGGTATAGGGCATAGGGTATAGGGTATAGGGTATAGGGTATAGGGTATAGGGTATAGGGTATAGGGTATAGGGGTATAGGGTATAGGGTATAGGGTATAGGGTATAGGGTATAGGGTATAGGGTATAGGGCATAGGGTATAGGGTATAGGGCATAGGGTATAGGGCATAGGGTATAGGGCATAGGGCATAGGGCATAGGGCATAGGGCATAGGGCATAGGGCATAGGGCATAGGGTATAGGGCATAGGGTATAGGATATAGGGTATAGGGCATAGGCCATAGGGTATAGGGCATAGGGCATAGGGTATAGGGTATAGGGGTATAGGGTATAGGGCATAGGGCATAGGGCATAGGGCATAGGGCATAGGGTATAGGGCATAGGGTATAGGATATAGGGTATAGGGCATAGGGCATAGGGCATAGGGTATAGGGCATAGGGCATAGGGCATAGGGTATAGGGCATAGGGCATAGGGCATAGGGCATAGGGCATAGGGCATAGGGCATAGGGTATAGGGTATATGGTATAGGGTATAGGGCATAGGGTATAGGGTATAGGGCATAGGGTATAGGGCATAGGGCATAGGGTATAGGGTATAGGGAAATTTCCGCCGCTATTAATAATAATAATAATAATAATAATAATAATAATAATAATAATAATAATAATAATAATAATAATAATAATAATAATAATAATAATAATAATAATAATAATAATAATAATAATAATAATAATAATAATAATCATAATAATATTGTGAATATATTGTTTCCTATTGTTAAAGTTGTATATTTTAATATTTTTACTGTAGTACAGATGAGTTCTAGTAGAAAGGGGGGTAAGAGGACCAAGCCCATTTACACTTTGATTCTTCGGGGCAAACCGTCCCGATCCAGTAGCGATGGTGTTGACCCCTCACTCGGTAGTACTAGCTCCACCTCTGGGGCCGGTACTCAGACTACCGTAGATTACGAGGGGAGGATATATGTCCGGATCTCAAAGCACTTTATGACCGATAAGTAACTCTTCATTAATTTGATATAAGTTGGTTCCTTTTTGCTTTATATATAATTCATTATTTAAGTTAAAATGTTATTGTATAAATATACTTGGCGGTGGGTAGGTGGATACCCCACCACCGGCACTAAGATCGGGCAATGCTGGCGGTCTCGGAAAATGACCGATTTTTGGCCCAATCTGGAAAAAATTGCCACGAGAGGCGGAAGGAGGATGCGTGGGATGAGTTTAGGGTAATGTGTTAATGGTTTTTATTTAAAACTTAAATGTTAGTTTGTTATTAAAATGTTATAATTAATAATGATTATACTCTTTTAGTTTTGTAATGTTATCATTATATGTTGTAGGCTAAATATTATTGGGATCCAGGACATCGGCGGCGACGGCTAGATATGTTTTCTTTGAGCGAGGCTCACAAGGCATTTAAGGATTTTATTTGTAAATACTTTTATCTATCCTTAATTAGTTTAATTAACAATGATTATACTCTTTTAATTTTATAATGTCATCATTATATGTTTACAAGATATTCATATTTTTTATAGGTACCACGAAGAGAAATTATTATCTTGCTCGGCTCGCGGCGGGACAAGGCGGCCCTTGTGTCCTACTTTTATGACCGTTGAGGTGTTTGCTCAATTTTGCGAATATTGGGGGTCGCTGCGTGCGAAGGCATCCGAACAGGCCAAGGCCAATAGAGCGAGCTCCTCGAGGTCGGCGGCGTTGCATACCGGGACGCTCACGGTCGCCCGAGCATCACGACCGCATGGTATGTATGTTAATTTAAATGTAGTAGTGTATGGATGCTTTTAAATAGGTTTATGTACGTATGTTAGTGGGAGCCAATGTTGATGCTATGAAATCCATAGTTTTAGTGTAAATGTAGTGTATGCATGCTTTTAAATCGTTTAAATGTTGCATTTATATATACAATTTCAAAGTAATAATCTCGCTTATTTTATTTATAGGAAAGGGAGTATGGTCCGAATATCACTTTTGTGGATGTTTACGCTAGCACCCATATTCGGAATTCTACAGGCGCCGATCAACCTCCGCAATGGGTTGACGATCGATCTCGCTCTTGCCTTTGTAAGTAAACTACCATTAAATGACTTGATTTTGAATATGTAAATTTATTTATGTACCTTACATTGTGTATATGATTATAATTGTTTGTTTTATTTTTCGTTTGCATATCAAGCCGCCGTTGTTCCGATGGAACGCCTCCCGGCGAGCCCGTCCCCTTCGTGCACGATGTTTGGCGGAGGTCACCTCTCAGGGACATCCAAGGAGAGGAGCCCGAGTGTTAGGGATGGGGGATTACGGGCGGCAATGCCCGTCGACGTCGACCGGCCGTCGGAGAAATGTTGACCAGCCCATGTTTCATGATCCGAGGGTCGACACTCGGAGGCTGCGTTGGAGGAGGAGAGACGCGAGCGGGCAAAGCTTGCGGATGCTTTGGCGGTTCGAGCGCGGATGCAGGAGGAGAACGATCGACGCCATGCAGAGACTCAGAGACAATTGGCGCTGTTGATGGCTCGTCTCGGCCCGGACTCCCAGGATAATTCCCAGCGTCCCCCAGGTTGATTGCGGACTTTTTTAGACATTGTTGTATTAATTTATACTTGTTTGTAAACATTTGAGACATTTGGTACCCGCGGGAGCCCCTCCCCGCCTCTCCCCCCTTCCCCGCTCCACCCCTCCCCCTCTCCCCCCTCTCCCCCCCTTCCCCCCCTCTCCCCCCCCCTATCCCCCCTCCCCCCCCCCTCTCCCCCTCCCGAATTGGTACGGTGGTATTTAGTTTTTATTTGGTACGCTGGTATTTGAATTTTAGTTTTTATAGTTTTAGTTTTAGAAATTGAAATGTTATATCAGGTACAAAAAATTTTGGTTTTTTGATATTTTAAAATAGTTTTTTTTAATTTATTTCAGAATCAGCGACGGAATTTTCCGTCATTTGAAATTATCTTTGAAAGAAAAATTAATTAAATAAATTAATTTAGCGGCGGAAATTTCCGTCGTAATAAAAATTAATTTAATTAAATTAATTTCGGCTGACGGAATTTCCGACGCTATAATCATTTAATTTTTATTTAATTTTTGATTTCGGCGGAAAATTCCGTCATTTGTAATAAAATTTAAATTAAAATTAAATAATTTCAGCGACGGTATTTTCCGCCCGAAATAATTTAATTTCAATTTAAATTTTATTACAATGACGGAAATTTCCGCCGAAATTAATTTAATTAAATTAATTTTTATTACGGCGACGGAAATTTCCGCCGAAATGAATATTTAATTAAATTAAATTAATATAGCGGCGGATATTTCCGTCTGTAACCATTAATTCACCGGCGGAATTAAATTCCGTCGGTAAAAGAAAAAATAGCGGCGGAAATTGACCCGCCGAGCACCGCGACGGGCCGGGTAGCGACGGACCACCGACGGAATTTTTCCGTCGCTGATTATTTTTAGCGACGGAATTTTAATTTTAGCGACGGAAATTTCCGTCGCTAAACGACCTTTTTCTGGTAGTGATGCTCCTCGATCTTCGGGTCAGCCAGCTCCCCAACCACAGATCACTGGATCCATGCAGCCCGACGGCACAAATCAGTTCACAATCCCTCAGTGGGGACAAAGCCAGTACGGAATGTTTTCTCATGGTTGGGGTTATCTCGGAATGCCCCAACAAATTGGAGCGCCACCTCAGTTCGGAACCGATCAATCCGGACCTTCACAGCAACAGCCACAGTTCGGAATGCCGCCACAGCTTGGTTACAGGGCCACGGTCGAGCCCCTCCTCGAGAATAGTACTAGTTGTTTGCTCCTCACACAAATCCGTTCCTCACTTAGACTTCTATGGGTTACCAAGCCTCCATCCTGGTGTCATCCGAATCACCAGGACCGCAGTACCCCCCGTGTTATACACCCTCGCCTCAGCCGGCCATGCAATTCAATAGTCAGGGACAGCAGCCCGCACCTAAGCCTACTTACGGGCCCCACTCAGGAAATCCAGGTTATCCGGCTACATCGGGGCTGCCTCCACCTACTTTGCCAGTTGAAAATCAACAGTAGGCCGCAAGGTTCTATCCCTTCGCCCAGGCTCCCACTCATGCTCCCCCGGGCAATTCGAGCCAAGGACAGGTCTTCACCTATGCCCCCGGATCGGCCATTCCATCCACTAGTCTGCCTCCAGTGGTAACCCCCCTCTCCGGTTCAAATGCCATGGCTCCGCCACAAGACCCTCATCTGGCCTGGTTCATGGAGCAACACAAGGAAATGAAAGCGCAGATCGCCGTATTGACCGCTAAGAAATCTGCCTTCCGGCCTACAGACCCGGACTCCATTGTTCCTCTACCCCACAAATTCGTGATGCCTAATCTGGATCTCTTTGATGGGACTGCATGCCCGAAAACCCATCTGGACACATATACCTTGGCAATGAAGGCCAAAGGATGTACCAATCAGCAGTTGGCTGACTATTTCAGTCTATCTTTGAAGTCCAGTGCCTTAAAGTGGTTCTTCCGTTTGAAACCTGAAGCCAGGGCTACATGGGACCAGATTACCAATGCCTTCACAGAAAAATACAAGGCCAACTTGGAGTGCGAAACAAATAGGGTTGACCTACAAACAACAGTGCAGCGTCAGATGAGAATGTTGGGGACTTTTACAAGCGGTGGAATCAGAAACTCAGCGAAATGGCCATCCCTCCTTCCGAAGAGGAACAACTGTACATCTTCCAGTCATGTCTGAAACCGCATTTGAGAGCCTCCCTCAGTCACTTCCCGTACTCAGACTTACGGGCCATGGTTAACTCTGCAGCTAAGTTTGAAAAAGCTTACAATCGCAACCAGTGCTGCACACCTTACGGATATCGGGCTCCTCCTGCAAACACGCCCTGCTCTGCCAAAGGCAAAGAAATGATTAACTATACGGGACGGGAATGTAATAACACAACTCCTTTTGCTCCCGGAAAACCGGTCGAGCCCGGACCACGAGTCATGAACCTCGAAAACTTTGGAATGCCTCGAATGACATCTTTAGGGGGCGGTAAAGAAGGCTTGCTTTGCGGCCTTTGGAAAATTTCCAACCCAGAAATCCGAATGCTCCGTGGATACCTCAAAGTATTGTGCTTTTCATCAAGCTCACGGACATCCGGCGACAAGCTGTTTTACTCGAAAAGGCAATACAGGGGCTAATAGAGCAAGGAAAATTGGAAGGCCCCGAGGGACCTAATACAGTCAAAAATCCTCTGCCAAGGAACCATAATCAGGTGAATATGATTGAATGTGGAGAATCTTCGCATGCCCAGGAAGATGCTGATGAAGGTCCCCAAATACCCGTGGCCAACCTTGTCGAGGATCCTGAATTCGGACTCCCCCTCAGCCTTGAGGATATCGAACGAATCAACCCACCTTGGTATCATGTCAGAGATTTCCTGCAAAAATACGAGGCCTGCTATTTCTCGGATGAAGGGGTAGTTGATACCGAAGAACTGGGGTTGTTCCGGTCAAAGCATGAAAGAACCATTTACACAAGATGGTTAGAACAATCAAGAAGAATCGAACAAGAAAGCTTCCGGCGAGCGCCTGTACTGGGGCTTATCAGCAAAGAAGCCGAAGAACATCTGGAGCTAGTACACTTCTGCAAACTGGCTATTGGAGAAGTCGAATACGATCCCGAAGGCGGTGGCGAAGAATCAGAGGAGGAAGAATCCTTCTACATTCTGCCTGGTGTCAAATACGTGCCACCCCCTCTCACTCTTCCCCCGCAGTTTCTGGGAGGAGAAGCTGAGTCACAATTACCACTTCCGGGGATGGGGGCATATGACAATTTCTGCGGCTGCACGCACCCATATTCCCCTAACGGGTTTGATCGGCGTTCCCTCTCAGCCGAAATCCCGGTAATATGGGAAGAAGATTCCGATGACAGCGACGACGATGATGATGACGAGAGCGAAGAGTCAACTGAGGCCCCAGATCCGGAAACAATATGGAACAATCATGCCAGAAATGAGCCCATGGGAGCCAGGCACAATGGTTGGTTGTCAGCAAGCGACGACGAAGAAACTTCGGAAGACGAATATGAAACCGAGGATATGAAGGCCATGAAGTTTCCTGGGTCTGAGCACGTGGATGTCTTAGAGTTCAACACTGCCTACCATGCTTTGGGGAAAGGGTTTTCAGGCGTCCGATCCAGGCTGATAGTCGAAGATCTGATAGAGAGAGGGAGATTGACTCCCATTCTCCCCAATGAGAAAATAACCATGGTCAGATCAAATCCGCCCGAAAGCAAGGTAACGATCCTTGTCAGGGTTACCCAAGAAGAGGTCACCTTCCCCGAATGTATGTCAGCTTTCAGAGAAGTCCTAGAAACTGGCATGATACCGGATGCACCCCCCACACAAAGTGCCATAATCATCTCCAGCTCCGAGTATAACAGAAAGGAACCAGAATGGTTGCACTATACCGGGGATGAGATCGGAAAGCCGCCGAGTCCCGACAATAGCGACTCTTGTTGTATGATAACTATGAGCAAGACAGGCTATGAGAGCGAATCTGAGGACGCCCTAGCTCTGTGGGCCATCCAAGGGGCAACAACACAACCCCAGACTCAAAAGCCTGTGACTTGGGAAGCAGTCATAAGAGCTGCCCAGGAAGGAGCCAGTACAGCTCGGCCCCTCACCGTTGCTAGACTCCGTCAGAACCAGTGGCCGATAGCCAACAAGGCTCCCCCGTTGACCTTAGCAGCGTTGAAGAAATCCAGTCAAGAATCGACTGATGAGGAAGTTAACCTGTTGACCCGATCCAGGCAAATCTTCCAAGGGAATCCCAAGGCAGATAAGAAGGCCACAGATCAAACACCGAAAGAAGATCGCCGCCCCTATGCTAAGACAGCTGAAACTCCAGACCCCGAAAAAGAGGACCCCGTGCTCACCCAGTTGAAGCAGACACAGGCCAACATTTCCCTCTGGTCTCTACTCACTTCGTCCTACCCCCACAAGCTAAAGCTGGAAGAAAGCCTGGCCCGCACTCTAGTCCCTATTGATGCTACTCCCGATGACGTGGTACAGTTGATTGGAAATATCCACTACGGGAACATAATCACTTTCACGGACCTTGATCTCCCTCAATTTGGAGCCGGTCACAACGAGCCTCTCTTCATCACAGTCCAGTTGGATGAACGACGCCTCCCCCGAGTTTTGGTGGACAATGGGTCTGGAATGAATATCCTCCCGGCAAAGATCATGAGCCTGCTCGAAGTCAAGACTACAGATTTAAAGTCTTCTTCCCTCACAGTCAAGGCTTATGACTCAACATCCCGAACAGTCCTTGGAGTCGCTACTTTGGACCTCTGGTTCGGCAAGAAATTGATACCTGTGGAATTCCAGGTTATCGACATCCCAATCACTTTCAATGCCCTGCTGGGAAGACCTTGGCTCCATCAAGTCAAAGGGGTCGCTTCAAGCCTCCACCAGTGAGTGAAATTCGTCTCGGATGGGGATTTGACAACCATTTACGGAGATTTAGTCACTTTAGAGGGCACGGATACGGGTGGAATACCTATTACGGAAATCAAACATGACGAGGACGGCCTCATGCGACGGGCTTCACGGTCGAGCCTCCTAAGGCCCAAGTGTGCAACGTTGATCGACGGTCACTCGGGATAAAATCCCTCCAGGTCCTGAAAATGATGAGAAGGATGAGCTACACCACTTTGGCTTAGGTGCAGGTAAGCGCCAACAAGGAATCCACAAACCCATCGAGGTTAAAGGGCGGAAGAATCGCCACGGCACAGGATATGAGGCCTCCTCGGTGGACACCGCAAAAGGAAAGAGATTTGAAGGCCACGGGAAGGGTCCCGGTCGACGACCCTAAATCTCTCCCTTTCGATCCCTAATTTGGCTGACTACTTTGTAAAGGGTCCCACACAACCGGGTAACATCACAGAGCCCACTCCTACAGAAGGGTGGCTGAAGCTACAGGATAGCCTCAACAAGTTCAGGGGAGCCAAGGCTAACCCGGTCCGTAGAATGTTCCTGGACCTACCCAAGATACCTGGGGCTACCACTACCATGAAGAGTGAGTATACCTTCAGAGGCGTGCCTGACCTGGTAGAGCAGTTCGAGAAGCTTACTACCACAACCCCGATTGCCCAGGAAGGCCCGAAACCTGAGTTTGAATTGAACGTACCAAAAGCTAAGGCCACAGAATTTCCCTCAGATGATTGGGATGGTCTAGTTATGCAGCAATTGTTCGAAGAAGAAGTCCAGGTGCCAGACCTGATTGATCTCGGCTCGGTCCAAGAGATGATAGCAACAATTGAGAAAGGAAAACAGAAACAGCACAATTCCCGAGTCATGAGGCCACCAATAGCAAAGCCGCTAAAAAATTGGGAAAACCTCTCAGGCCCGTCCGCGACCAAGGAGGAAATGATCACCAAACTTGGATTGGTCCCCTGTCCCTTTGTGTCAGTCTAGGAAAAGTCCTCCGAGTCTCTCATGGTTAAGATCGAGTCTCTCGAGTCGTCCGACGGCCTTACGCCTGAAGACTACGAGTCTGTAGCAAGCGCTGTATTCCCTTTCGTTTTCAATGAAATGACGAACCTTTCTGAGTATCCCTTAATTGCCACTTTAACTAATGATGAATTAAAAAAAAAAACACTTAATAATAATTCATTAGATAAAGAAGCAGACACATTAAACAAAAAAATCAAACAACAAAAAAAAATCTTTAAGCAGGTTGTCCGGAAAGAGGAAAGTCGAGCCCAAGCTGCCGAAGAGATTTTGACGAGTGTGAATCTGGGAACTACGGAAGAGCCCAAAGAGACGCAGATTGGTGATTTCTTCGAAGGAACTGGAAAGGATGCCTTGCAATCCTACAAAATCCTCAACTCAAGGAAAGTAGCCCTCTTCATCAAAGAGAACATCATATGCCGATACGGGTTGCCAGCCGAAATCATATCAGATAATGGATCCCACTTCGAAGGGGAATGCGGCAGTCTTGGCGAGAATTCGAATAACCCGTCACAAGTCATCTCCTTACAGGCCCCAAACCAACGGAGTCGTCGAAGCAGCAAACAAGACTCTGGAAAACATTATCCGGAAAATGGCTGTCCGAGGCAAAGATTGGCCCGAAAAGTTACACCTGGCACTCTGGGGCTACTGAGACATCGGTCGAACGGCAAGCGGGAAACACCGTTTGCCCTCACATACGAAATGGAAGCCGTACTCCCAATCGAGTTAGAAATCCCCTCACTCCGTGTGTTGTTGGAAAGCCAGATCAACGAGGTCGAATGGCTCCAAAGTCGCCATGATGAATTGGCCCTACTAGATGAACGCCGATTGAAGGCCATGGAACACATCCGAGCCTACCAAGGGAGAATGGCCAGAGCCTTTGACAAGAAAGTAAAGCATCGGGAGATCCGAGAAGGTGATCTCGTTTTGAAAGAGAAGCCCCGGTCCGTATCAACCCCCTCGGCAAATGGGAGCACATGCAGGTCGGGCCATACGTTGTCCAGAAGATCTTCTCCGGAGGAGCCATGCAACTTGCAGACCTCGACGGAAATCCCTTTGTATACCCAGTAAATGGTGACAAGCTGCGCAGATACTACGCGTAAAACACTGAGTCAAAAAATAAACAAAAAAAAAAGACAAAAAAAAGACAAAAAAAAAGAGACAAAAAAAAGACAAAAAAAACAAAAAAAAAACAAAAAAAATCGACCAGGTTGAACTACGAAGACCTGAGCTCCTCAAAATGAGGGGAACGTAGGCAGCCGGAAACGGTTCGGTCTAAAGCACAAATAAAAGTCATACTTTGACATCAATGCACTGATCAGACCATGAAAGCGTCTCGAAAAACTCTGAAGCAATTCAAATATTCATTACAAGTTAAAAACTTTTTGATGAGTCTAAGCCCGATTCATTCCTACAGCGGTAACTTTGCTAAAAGAAATTAAGATACATAATCAAACTAATGTGTACGCCATGACAAGAAAGGGATACTCGGAAACCTCGAGTCACTCCAGGCCACTCGGCTGGCCTCTCCCCTCTTTTCCCCCTTCGAGTCTTCTTCTTACGAACAGGAAAAATGTCGGTCTTCCTCCTACCAAGCTCTGGTATAGGAAGGATCTATCAAACCGGCCTGCGTCGGGGCCTTAGTAGTCCTAGCGTCATCTCTCATCTCTTGTAGCCTAGCTGGTAGCATAGGAGCCCTCCTCTCCTGTCTCTTGACGTAAGCCTCATAGTCGGTCACAGCGTCTCCGCTCCTGTCATGAGGGTTGGCCCTCGCCTCGGCCCTCCTCCTCTCGGAAGCTGTCGGGTCCTCCGCACCCACAATGGCCTCACGCGGCCTCAAAATAGCCATCTGAGTCTCTCCCAAATGCATCTCGTACCAATCCAGGTACCAAGTGGTCAGGAACACCGGTCTCGGACGCCTGAGGATAACCCGAGGAGGAAAGACATCATACCTCCATGCTCGGGAAAGAAAGGCAAACACCGAAGGAGCATCCATAGACACCAGAGCCACCACCCTGGTGGCTATATCATCAAAGTCCTCCAAAGGAACTGCTCCAAGCCGAGCTGTCTCGGAACCAAGGACGGAATATAGAAGGCTGGGCGAGAAAGCCCCGGAAGCATGACCACTTGAGACTCGTCCTGAAGCACTCTGCGAGTCTCCACCCGCCAACAAGGCACTGACCATCTGATATCTTCGGTCTGGAGACCAGCCATCCAGTGCTCCCATGAGCCCTGATCATCAAAATCTACAGCAACCCCTCTCCTGGCGAATGTCCAAGGCTTGATCATATCAGGAGTTTCCCGAAGAATCCCCAAACGCTCCATCAGCCACAGGGTCAAGAGGAACGGGCTGCCCCCGTGCATATACCGTCTCCCGGTAGCCAGCCTATCGAGAGCATGGAAAGTCTCCCCTAGGATTAGAGGTACAACATCTCTGCCCAAGCGACAATGAACGACTACATCCAGCAGAGACCGATGACAGATCCCAAAAGAATAGACCATGAACAGGGTCTCGAACATGCAAAGTGCAAAGGCATCCCAATAGGCATCGTCGAGCAACCTAAATCTATCAGGGAGACTGGAAATATCAAAATGATCGGGACCACGGATCATACCTTGCGCTTCCTCCGGGGAAAGATGAAGGAGGTTGCACAATCTGTCAACAAAAGAAGCCCCTCCGGGCAAAGGAATCGCTATCTCTTCCACCTCCGGACCACCAAGCAAGGCCCGAAATTCTTCCACAGTCGGAACAATCTCGTTGAAGGAAAGGCAAAAGACATGCCTTCTAGTGTCCCAAAATGAGGAAGAAGCCCTCAAAAGCTCATAATCCGGAACCAATTCTTTGAGAGACCATAAGCACCTCACCTTATACCTTTCTTCAAAGAAGGACCTTCTCTCATGCATAATCTCCCGGGACCAATCCTTGAATTTGTTAAAGAATGACATTTGGGATTCTTGGGACAATTTTGATGGAGCTTTTCTAAGGTTTTCCATGGATTTTCTCTCTTTCTCCCCGAAAATGGCTGTTTGAACTGGTGGTTGAAGGGGATATTTGAATTTGAAATAATGGGAGACCAGATCTGAAGCAAAATTAAAGGACAATGTCAGATGCAGTCCCTATCCGCGCGGACATGATTGTCTCCCATCAGAAAAATCTTTGCAACAGTCCAAACTGCTGTACCAAAGTAATATTTTGTCCCAGCCAAAGCCTGTCCAAATCAGTTCATACACCAAACATCTACACCCTTGCCAAAAAAAAAAACCTAGGCTCATGCAACATTGCATTCGTACTGCATTGCATTCATAAAAATAAAATCCTAAACTATTACATTCCAAAAATAAAGGGAGTGTGCAAAAAAAAAATCAAACAAAAAAAAAAGTAGGTAACAATAATCCTAAATTTTTTTACATAAAAAAAAAGAAACAAAATGTGCATAAGCTGTACAAATCTCAATCCCAGTTACAAATCTCAATCTCAGAAGATCAGTCTAAAAAAAAAGGGGGGGTAATCAATCAGAATCCCTAGCGCCTGACGTCTGTCCCCGGTCCCTCTTGCGACTCGGGCCCGCCTCCTCAGGAGCCCTGAAGATCTCGGGCTCAGAATCGTCCTCGTCTCCAGAAAGAGGCTCATCAGGACCAACCGGCACGCTCTGATAGGGCAAGCCAAGATCTGCGAAAAAATCATATCCGAAGGTGAAGGCGTCGGACTCCTGGACGTACGAAGACGACCCACCATGCCGCCAAACGTGTCCCTGCCCGTGTGGATCCCCGAGAATGACGTGATCCGAAGGCAGCACCGCGCGGGGATCAAGGAGAGGAGACAGAGGAGTCTCTGAAGAAGTCTCTGAACGAATAGCGGAAGCCTCCCGCCTGACAGGCGCCGGCCGTGGTCGCCTCGCTCTAGCCTGAGGAGCCCCGCAAGCGACCATCCTCCTGATAAATCTCTTAGCTCCGATCACTTGCTTCGTCAGCTTCTCGACGACCACCTCCGAAAACTGCACGAAAGCAAAAGCGTCAAAAAAAGGCAGTGATGCTAAAAATGATGAAGCAAAAGGAAGAAAGAAGAGTCAGAAGCATAAAAAGCCATACCTTCATACCCGGACGAGGCCGGAAAGCTCGTGGAAGCCGCTCAGGCTGAGGGATCTGCACCATCAATCGGACCCCATCCTGGACATATGAAAAATCCGTCCGAGGGTACCGCGGGATCCCAAGCCCCTCTCTATCCAGAACCTGGGGCATCCTCAGCCTCCTCAAAACAAATACTGGATATGGCTCAATCGCCACAAACGCCGAGAAGTGCTGGCCGGCTCGGTAATCATCCCAGGTCACAGATCTGTCACTCGGGTGCATCATATCGGCGTGAGGCTCCACCGGCGTCATCAAAGGCGAATTCACGCCATGCTGGCGCGTCACCCTCTCTCCCAGGTAATAGACGTCGCAAGTCAGACCTCTCAGAATCCTCCGCTGCACAGTCCAAATCTCAGCGCCCTTCAGCTGCGCCACCTCGAAGCGATCCCAGGGATAGAATATCATCCTCTCATCTGTCTCAGCCCCCGTCAAAGGCAGGCAGTCCCCATATCTGAGAGTCGTACGCCCCCTGGAGCTTATCTTCTCTCGGGCATGCTTGGACCAGGAGCGCATGGCCGGATACGCCCCGACGTACTCCTCCGGCTGTCGCCACATCGTGATGTGGAAGAACTCCAACGCCCATACCTGCGAAAGGTAAAAATCAAATCAATCCAGTGCAAAAGAAAAGTGTGTGCTCAAAAAAAAAGGGAAAGCAAAGAGAGATCTTATACCTCCAGGGCAAACTCAAAGCAGTACAGGGAGCTCACAGCCTTCCGGCTGTACCTATCAAGAGCAAAGTAAAGCTCTGCCAGCCCGGCTTCTCCCCAGGAGACGTCTCCAGCCATCTCCATGTCCTCCAAGGACCTCAGCAAGGCAAAGACTGCCGTCCCCTCAGCATGTCCAAAAAGGGTGCTCGAAAAAGCAAACCATAAGAAGGCCCTAGCAATCTGCTCGGCGCTTATCCTCTCCTCCCCAGCCTCGTAGCTCACAATGGTCTCCACAATCTTCCCGTAGACCACGGCATACTCCATCCCCATCCCTTTTTTGGGAATAGGGGAAAATCCCAGAAGAGCCTGCAGATCCGCATCGATGTAGCCGTCCCGCCACTCAATGATGCGCCCATTGAAGGACAGACCCGTGATCGCGGCATAGTCAGAAGGCGTAACCGTAGCCTCGCCCCAAAAGAAGTGAAACGTGTGGGTCGCATCCCACCAATGCTGCGCCAAAGAAAGCATCAAGCCCTTGCTCTTAGGGAACTTGACCAATCCCCTCAAGCACTTAACAAACTCCCAAAGCCCGGTCTCAACAACAATCTGTCTCGGACTCGGCAAAGCTCCTTGGCCCGCATTCGGAAGCCGGTCCCACAAGTCAACTACAGACTCCACCGATCCTCGAGTCTTCATCTTATTCAGCTGCTCCATCACGTAGTTGTTTCCGCCCTGCAATAAAAAAAAAGAGAGAGAAAATGTCAAAAAAAAAAATTTGCATTTGCATTTGCACAAAAAAAAAAAAGGGGAAGCAGTTTTCAGCAAATCCCAACCAACATGCATACATGCATATCACTCAAAAAAAAAGAGAGTTCTACATGCATTCCTACGGAAGTTAAAACTCCGTCCAATTTTCCATAAAAAAAAAAAATGCATACATTCATTCAGCGGAAGCAAAAAAACTCCGTCCCTTCTTTCATGAAATAGCATACGTAAACGATCTCTCAAGTCATTCTTTCAATCAAAGGGGAACGAAAAATCCGTCCCACTTTTCATAGAAAATCACACTCTCAAAAAAAAAAGTGCATTCATAACACGCATATCATCCGTCATTTCAAAAAAAAAAAAAGAACCTACATTCATACATTCACACAAGGAGTCAACGGAAGCAAAAACTTCGTCCCATTTTCATAAAATAACATGCATACATGCATTCATCGAAAAAAAAAATTGCATTCCTACGGAAGTAAAAACTCCGTCCCGTTTTCACAAAATAACATGCATTCAATCAACGGGAGGAAAAATCCGTCCCACTTTCAAAAAAAAAAATCATACATTCATATCATCATCTCATGTTGGCAAAATGCCAATTCTTTTCTCAAGCAAAATGCACATTTTGGAACACCAACAAATTCATTGCAACATGCATATCATCAAGATCAATATTCAAATTTCAAAAAAAAAATCACAATTCATAATTTTCGAATTTACAAAAAAAAAATGGCGAAAATGTCAATTCTTTTTCCAAGTAAAATGCATATTTTGGGATACCCATATAATCATTACAACATGCAAAGCATCAAAATCAAGATTCAAAGCCAAGAACATCAATCATTCGAATTTTCAAAAAAAAAAAAAAATTCAAAAATCACCCAAAATTCAATTTCAAGCAAGAAATCAACAAAGGGAATGAAAAGATTCGAAGTATACCGTTCGGAGACTCGGATCAGAAGCCCAATGTTGCCAAGCATCGGGGTAGGGCTCCTCCGCAATCGATTGCGAAAGAGTATAGTGCCTCCTCATCCGGACGAGCTCCAATCGTCTCTCCGCTACCGGGCCACGTCCTTGGCCTTGAAAAACACCTTCCCCGTGTTCCATTGCTCGAAAAATCGAAGAAATCGGAGGATTTTTGAAGCTTTTTGGACAACAATGGCGGCTTGGGGCGTTTTCTCTCTTCCTCTCTCGTAATTTTCAAAAAACTGAATGGGGAAGAAGAAGGGCATTGGCCCCTCATTAAGACCCTCTGACTTTCAGATCCCCTCCGCGCGGATAGGGTTGTAAGGGTCAAAATGACCCTTTTGCCCTTTAAAATTCCAGGACTCTGCAATTCAGTCCCCAGCTTGACAGAGTTAACCAAAGTTAACCAAAGTCAGCCCCCTGTCAAGAAAATCATCAAACGGCAGTCAAACGTAAGACCGATTTCCCCGAGAAAGATAACGAGATCCCGTATCTTTCATCAAAATTACCCACGGCAGTCAAACGTAAGACCGATCTCCCCGAGAAAGAAACGGGATCCCGTATCTTTCATCAAAATTATTCTCCGGCAGTAAAACGTAAGGCCGAATACGTCTGATTTTCCCCAGCAAAGGCTAACAAAATCCTCAGCGAAGCTAACGGAATCCCAAAAGCCAGCGGAATTTCGAGTAAAACTCGAACTACGAAAGGGCTTGATTCCCCACTAGGGATACGTAGGTAGCCTACCATAGGTCCAGCCCCCCGACCAAAACGGTCACCCTATCCTTCGGCAGCAGACGAAGTCCACCGAAAGGCCTTTTCAAATTAAGGTTCGAGGCACCTAAAAGGCCATCATCATCTCCAAAGGTCCGAGGCACCTAAAAAGCCATCTCCAAAGGATCGAGGCACCTAAAACGCCATCTCCAAGGTTCGAGGCACCTAAAACGCCATCTCCAAGGTTCGAGGCACCTAAAACGCCATCTCCAAGGTCCGAGGCACCTAAAACGCCATCTCCAAGGTTCGAGGCACCTAAGACGCTATCACACACAACACTAGGAAAGCGATAAATCACAATCATCCCCAGCAGAGCGGATAGCCATCAAACCGAAAATGGTCATTCCTATCCCCAGCAGAGCGGATAGCCATCAGACCGAAAATGGTCATTCCTATCCCCAGCAGAGCGGATAGCCATCAAACCGAAAATGGTCATCCCTATCCCCAGCAGAGCGGATAGCCATCAGACCGATCAAAACAGTCATCTCTTATCCCCAGCAGAGTTTCTTTCCAGCAACCGACTGCAGAACTCGCTCATCAGGTTCGAGGCACCTAAAACGCCATCATCAAGGTCCGAGGCACCTAAAACGCCATCATCATCAAGGTCTAAGGCACCTAAAACGCCATCATCATCAAGGTCCGAGGCACCTAAAATGCCATCATCATCAAGGTTCGAGGCACCTAAAACACCATCATCAAGGTTCAAGGCACCTAAAACGCCATCATCTCCAGGGTCAAAGACCCGAACTACGACTGGCTTGATTCCTCTTAAGGATACGTAGGTAGCCTATTAAATAGGTTCAGCCACTCGATCACTCGATCATCCTGCCAAATATGGAGCCTTACTCTTATCGACGACCCCGCTTCCTTCGAAAGCGCCGTCGCCGAAGGGCTACTGTAAGTGCTCCAATTTGAGCTTGTTAGAATTTTCGTTAGAAAATTAACGAAAGTTATAACATTCCTAACAATTCCTAACATTTCTAACAATTCCTAACATTCCTAACATTTCTAACAAAGTGAGGGCAAAATGTGCATTGTTATTTAAGGATAAACCAAGGAAAGGAATCAAAAAAGTGATTGAAATGGTCAAAAACCAAAAATAGAAATGGCTGGAACATAATCTGGCTGTTTAATTTGAATTTTAAAAAAGATTATTCCTTGTGTCCAAAGCCTGAAGCAGCATTTAATGAACAGTGCACGCGACCGATCCCATCCGCGCGGATAGGTTTGTCATTTCCAGAGGGCTATAAATTGAGCCCTCCAGTCACAAAAATGAGGAGGAACAAGAACACAATTCACAGATTTTGGCGAAAATACTCGAGAAAACAGTGAGAATTCTCTAAGAATTGTCACCTTTTTCTCTTGAATCTTCCCAACTTTCACTCACTCAAATCAAACTCACTCACCATCATATTCAAAGCCTCAAACACTCATACACTCAAGCCAAAGCCCCAAAATACAAAGAAGATAGGTATAACCTCCCTCTTCTTACCCTAAATCTCTCATCCATGCATGCATTTTCAAGCTACAAAATGTAGTTCATTCATCTTCTTGTCTTAGATCCAAGAAGATCACCATGGAAGTTCATCTCCATGGATGATCTTCTACAAGGATCAACATTTTGTTCAAAGTGTTCTTACTTTCTTGCAAAGAAAACACATTTTCAAAACCCTAAAAACCATTTCAAGCATCAAATCTCATTTTCAAAGGATAAAATTCCCCTTCCCAAGCAAATGAAGTGCTTAGTCCTAATGTACCCCAAGGATGGTTTGGTATAGTTGATTCACCACTAAAATGTCAAGTGATCACTAACCAAAACCTAGGGAAATGGGGACAAGCATGGATGCAAAACCCCCCTTAAAATCATATTTTTTTTCTTGAGAAGTTGCTGTCCAGTAGCAATTTTCCAAGACCCCAGTCCATTGTCTTAATTTTTGGACACAGATAAACTTGGAATTTGGTGTTGACTGCAAAACACTTTTTTTAGCCAACATCCAGAGATTTCCAGATATATTTTTACCTTATTTTTTGGGTGAGTAAAACTCCTCTTTTCAAATTTTCTTTTAGAGACCAGTTCATCAGCTTCTGGAAATCCAGATTGCATATCTGAGATTTCCAGAAGGTTTTGACCCCTCAAATCTTCTCCAAAATGGAAAATTCCTTCGTACAAATCTTGTTTAAGGTGTCTGGAACAACTTTCATTCTCTGATTTTATCCAGATTATGAATTTTTAAGGCCCTTGAATCCATTTCAAAATCAAAGGTCCACTGCCTTTTTCATTCTGGCAGAAATGACTCCCAACTTCAAAAGGTCTTTTGAGTACCAAATCTCAATCCAAAAATCTTCCAAAAAATCATGGGATCAGTTTAAAGTCTTAAAAAGACATCTCAATTTTTACTTTTCTGAGTTTCAACTTATTTTGGCCAAAACATACACACACACACACACAAATGATTTTCAGCTTGGAAGACTCGTTTTACGAGGCATTCCGGGTGCACACTAACGTCCTTCCCGGCGTGTAACATGACCTCCGAACCCAAATCTCTAATCTCGGGCATTTTTCAAAGTTTTGGCCCTTAAAACAAAAATGTCGTGGCGACTCCGTTCTTTTTTCGGGTTTTATTTGGTTTTTTCAAAGAAACGCAAAAATCGAATTTTTCCCGCGAGAAAATTTTGGTGGCACATCATCACAACTACACACACACGCGCACAAACACATCTACACACACACGGCACACACTAACACACACACACACACAACCCTAATCCATAATTCATCTTTCTAGCATGAACCCTAGTTTCATCTCTAAGATTTCATGCCCAAATCCTAATCAATATTATGTTTTCAATTCATGTTATTACCCAACATAAATAGTATAGATTCAATACCAAATAATCAACATAGTAATATTAAAACCCTAATTTAATTCCAAGGATGTTCTAAGGTTTAAGAATAATAATAATATGAATCGGATCCTTACCTTGGATGATATTTACTAAGCTTCTTCCTCTTTTCCTTCTTCCAAGCCAAGCCTTCTTCTTTCTTTCTCTCTCAGGCTGCCCCTCTCTCTCTGTCACACGTTCTCCCTATATTCACAGCAACAAAAAGTGCCGCCTCCCTCTCTCTCTATTTCTTTGGTTTGAAAAATAAAACTAACCCTAGGTATTAGAAACGAATGTAAATATATATAGATGGTTTTATAATCCTAGGCTAATTAGGTAATCCAAGCCCAATAAAACAAGTCCACAAAATTCTAGTCCAATAATAACTCAAGCCCATTATTTCCAATCCATTTAACAATTAATTTAATTAAAAGGAAACATTTAAATAAGAGAATCCATTATTAATTAATAAAATAATTGGTTAAATTCGGGTTATTACATTCTTACCCCCTTAAAAGGGTTTGGTCCTCCAAACCAAATGCACTCAATTAGAAAATAGGGTGGGATACGGCTCTCGCATCTCACTCTCGAGCTCCCACGTTGCTTCTCTTTCCGTGTGATTGCTTCATTGCTCTTTCACATAAGGAATTACTCGCCTTCTCAAATTCTGATCTTTCCGATCCACAATTTTCACAGGTTGTTCATCATAACTCAGATCGGCACGAAATCTCATCTGCCTATACTCAATTACATGACTCGCTCGGAGATGTACTTTCTCCACATCGAGACATGAAACGCATTATGCACTCCAGCAAGTACCAGTGGTAAGGTTAACTGGTAAGTCACTACCCCAATCGTTCCAAAATTTCAAACAGTCCTACATATCTCGGGCTTAACTTCTCGCGAACACCAAATCTCATAATTCCCTTTATTGGCGAAATCCTCAAGAATACTCGATCCCTAACTGAAATTCTAAGTCACGTCGTCGGCGATATGCATACGACTTATGTCTACTTTAAGCGGTTAATAACCATTTTCGAATCTGTTATACCTTATCTGCGGTCAATTGGACATTCTCTGGTCCCGTCAACTTCATTTCACCAACTTCATCCCAACAAGCAGGCGATCTACATATTTGTCAATATAAATCTTCATACGATGCCATTCCGATGTTAGCGTGATAACTGTTGTTGTAAGCAAAATCTACTAACGTCAAATGCTCGTCGCAAGTTCCTTGCCAATCCAATGACGTAACCCTCAACATATCCTCAAGTGTCTGAATCGTCATGTCTAACTGTCCGTCTGTGTGTGAAAAGTTGTACTTACTGCCAACTTGATACCCAAAGCTTGTTGTAGACTCTTCCAAAACTTTGATGTAAACCTCGCATCCCGATCGGATACTATCGACACTGGTATTCCATGCAATCTCACTATCTCATCCACGTATAACTTAGCTAAATTCTCCAACGAGTCTATCACCTTAATTGTCACAAAATGTCCGTCTTCATAAGTCTTTCCACTATAACCCAAATCGCGTTATGACCCTTCAACTTTTTCGGTAGTCCCACTAGTAAATCCATTTCTATGTTCTCCCACTCCCCTTTCGGAATTGGTAACGACTGTAATAATCCTTTCGGTTTCTGGTGTTCACTCTTCACTTGTTGACATACCCAACATCTCGATACAACTCTGCCACATCTCCCTTCATATAATTTCTACCAAAATGATTCCCTTAAGTTCTTATACGCCTTCGTACTCTCAGAATGTATAGAAAACTTTTGACAGTGCACTTCCTGCAAAATTTCTCTTCTTATATCCGTGTCGCTAGGTACCCAAATTCTCGATTTATACCTAAAATCCCTTTGTCTTCTATATGAAAATCTATTACTTTTCCTTTTGCTATACTCTAATGTATCCTCACGGCTCTTTATCTATTCCTTGTGCTTCCTTGATTTGGTCTAACAATGTTGATTGAATATTTAACTGAGCCAAATACCCTTTTAACGCTCACTTATATACTTGAACCTCAATGCTATCCCATGCACTCACCCCCTTAGAAATCAACGCCGATAGGGTTCCTTCATTTTTCCTACTCAAAGCATCAGCCACCTCATTGGCATTTCCTAGGTGGTATAAAATTGTACAATCATAATCCTTAAGCAACTCCATCCATCCCCTTTTTCCTCATGTTAAGCTCCTTCTAAGTGAAAATATACTTAAGACTCTTATGATTCGTATAAATCTGACAAGTTACCCCATACAAGTAATGTCTCCCTAATCTTCAAAGCAAAACAGCTGCTAACTTCAAATCATAGGTCGGGTAAAAAAAAAATTCTCATGGTTCTTCAATTATCTTGACGCATAAGCTATAACCTTATCATTCTGCATCAACATGTAACCTAATACCTTCAATGAAGTATCAATATGTATCACAAATACGTCTGATCTTGATGGTACAGTAAGAACCGGTGCGGACGCAATTCGACTCTTCAGCCCTTGAAATTTCTTTTCACATTCTTCTGACTAAACGAACCTTGCTCCTTTCTGCGTTAACCTTGTTAACTGTACTGAAAACTTTGAAAGTCATTCAACGAATCTCCTCTAGTATCCTGTTAACCCCAAGAAACTTCTTGTCTCACTAACTGAGGTTGGTCTCTCCCAATATACTATAGCCTCTATTTCTGTTGGATCCACTTCAATCCCATCCTTAGATACCACAAGCCCTAAGAATACCATTTTCTTTCCCGCCAAAATTCATACTTCTTGAATTTAGCGTACAACATTTGTCCCCACAAAATATGTAGAACTAACCCCAAATGTTCTTCATGTTCCACCTTAGTCTTAGAATAAATCAAGATATAATCCATAAACACAACTACTCACTTATCCCTGAATTCCTGAAATATTATTTTCCTCAATTCCATAAATGAAGCTGGCGTGTTTGTCAACCCAAACGGCATAACCAACAACTCATAATGATCGTACCTTGCCATAAAGGCCGTCTCCGCAACATCCTCGTTCTTTACCCTCAACACGCTCCCCGAATTTGGTCAAACAAGTCGTCAATCCTCAGTAATGGATACTGATTCCTAACCGTCACTCGATTCAACTCTCGATAGTCGATACACATTCTCATCGATCCGTCTTTCTTCTTTACAACCCATACCGGTGCACCCCACGATGAAACACTCGGTCTAATCAAACCATTATCCAATAATTCTTGTAGTTGTTCCTTCAATTCCTTGAGTTCAGTCGGCGTCATTCTGTACGGTGCCTTTGATATCGGTGCTGTCTCTGGTACTAAGTCTATAGAAAATTTCACCTCCCTTTCCGGTGGTATTCCAGGCAATTCCTCTGAAAACACATCCTTAAAAATCCTTTACCACTGCTAAAGATTATATGCTCACTTCTTTCTTATTCGTCTCGCCTATATAGGCCAAGTGCCCTTCTCATCCTTTCCTTATTGTCTTCCGAGCCTTTATTAATGATATAAGACCCGATCGACTTCTCGGTTTCTATCCGTGAAAACAGAACTCCTCTCCAGATGATAACCTGATTTGTACTTCCTTCTTAAAACAGTCTACTTTTGCATGGTAAGCAGCTAACCAATCCATTCCCAAAATAATGTCAAATTCATTCATTTTCAACTCTATTAGGTCAACCTCGAGTTCTCTATCACCTATTGCCAAAGATATAAGAGCATTCAAAATTGACATTTTAGTACCTCTAAATTTGGGAAAATGATGCCAATAATGTTATTTATGTACCCCTTTTATTGTTGATAAAACTTGTACTATAACATCATTTTCATCCCCTTTTATTTCAAATATTTACTCCCTCCGTCCCAAGTGAGATACTTATATTTTTTTTTCGTTCTTCGCACGTGAGTGAATATTTTTCAAAATGGCAAAAAAAAAAATATTATTTTATAGTCATTGGAACCCACTTGTTATAATTACAACAACAATTAACTTAATAAAATATAAATCAAAAGATAGTAAAATTTACACTTTTATTTGTAGGAGTATTTTTATTTAGTCAATGAAATAGTGAAAATTGTGAGTTAATTGAACAGCATGGGCGTACATTACATTTTTTTTAAAGCTCACAAGTTATCAATCCGTTTTTGTTAACTACCATTAACAAGTTTTACGTTTTCATTAAAATAAAATTATTAAATCAATTTAATATAATAAAAATAAAAATTCTTTTGTAGTAGCAATGACAAAAAAATGAAAAATCATTTTGGGATACAGGGAGTATTGCCTACCATAGGCAACTAACCCTAATTTTTATCTATTGAATTGTTTGCTCTCAAGAATTTTTTTTTTTGAAAAAAGCGACTTGATCGAGCGGGCATCATCATTCCAATATACCCTTAGTCCAATAATAATACACTTCTCTTTTTTATATGTCCAAAAATAAGTGTCGCGTTTCTAAATTAAATAGCGCCTTAATATACAATAGTACTCATTAGATGACAACAGTGAAAAGAAAAATATTACATATACAATACTCAAAACCAAGAAGATTCAAGCTATCTACCTCACCTGAAAAAGAACAAAAATAAACACTGGCACCATGTAATCTCATAATCCTCGTCGTAAATTCAAATGGTCCTACCAAAAAGCTAAAGACGTAAACGACTGACATGTCTCCAAGATATCTGTCGGGCGTGAGTACTCCAACTGTATTGTATTGCAGATGGCTCGAGCTTATGCATTTGGATATGAGCTGATAAAATGGAAATAACTTTAAAAACATATAAAAGAAGATAAAAACTGACAACAGCTAAAGATCGAGAATCAAATAATTTTCTTGAAAATCCGTAGAAGGCTAAGCAAGTAATAAGGTCCACTCGTGTTATTTCGGGTGAAAATCTAGCACTTTGGCTAACTAAAACCCAAAACTAATCTGGAATTTGATCATTACTAAATTGAGAAGTGCCATACAATACCTACTGCATCAGTTGATTCAGTTATGTTAAAAAGGGAATGAAGATCTACTACTCCCTCCGTCCCAAACTGAATGTCCAAAAAAATTCAAATTTGGGAGTCCCGAAATAAATGTCCAAAAAATTAAATTTTCTCATTAAGCAATACTCCCTTCCCTCCATAGTCCATCCCTGAATAACAAAGATCTAATAAACTAGTTGCTCGCTCAGCAAAGTGACTACATTTACTAAGAATGGAGCAAATCCAACGAGAAAAATCTAAGTTATTTCAAAAATCCATTTTTAATCTTATCTTTTTTTAGTGAAAGGAGGTGGCACTGGCACCTCCCTATATTTTATTATTAATAACAATAATAATAAACAATGTTAGTGTGTGAGGGTGGGTGGAGGACATAAGGCTTACCTCAATTACACTAAGACCTAACATCCAAATCAAATCAAATCCACTAAAAGTTATCATGATTAAAGTCACAATGCAATCTAGGCTAGCTTAAAAGCACACATCTTCATGTTAAATAAAATTATGGTTCATTTCATGGAATACGGCTGGGAAAGCAACTTCAAAATGTATACTAATTCTCCATGTCCCAGAAAGTTCCCACTTTTATTTTTGTGGTCAACTTGATTGAAGTTTGACCAAATATTAAGGAAAAAAATAATCATCCCTATAAGTCAATAAAATTCTTTAGACTTTCTCTAGAATAATTAAATTGACATAAATTACTAAAATTAAATCTTTCCAGGATGGCGGAAGCATCAGATTAAAGAAAAATCATAACTAACATTAGTTTAATATTTTTCTGTTAACACAACACTCCCTAATTATGCCATGATGTTTGCAATTTAAGGACAGTTGCATTGTTAATCTTTCTTACCTCAATCGAATCTCGCTTGTTTCAATGCAAGTGTAGAATCTTTCTTCTCACATCCCCAAAAACTATCCATGAGATAAATCTGTTCAGTATTCAACTAATGTGTAGCCAGCCTGATAGTACCCTATTATTTTATTGACCCGCTTCATCAGCAAATCTGTGGAGTAACATTTCATCAAGTTGTCCCCAGTTTTGCGGTTTGTCAGGTTACTTGTGTTGGAAGAAGGTAATGATCTAATGCATCCAAGAATATGATGAACGTCGCGTTTAAGTCTGCAATATCCCAAAGGGGTGACGACCAAAAGAAAAAAACAAAATCATAAATTAGCAAATAAAAGAGGCATTTTTCTTTACTGTGCTAATAATTTGACAAACCTCTCTTTTGCTCGGGGATTGCTGATATCTACTCCTGAAAATGCTTCAGAAATTTGTATGTGAAAGATTATGACAACCTCTCTGCAAGAAACACGCCCGAGGATGTCATAGTGCAGCAGTGATTGAGAAATTCAAAGGAACTAATTTATTTTATATCGGTAAGGAGGTCAGTACTGCTATATTAATCCTCTATGTCACGCATTAACAAAGAGCAGTTTTTAGCCAGCACTTGCTCATTAACCAACAAAAAGTGAACAAATAAATTAGACATGCAAATTTGGTGCTTCATGAGTTTAAAAAAGTTTATTAGAACATCCCTACATGCTATAGCTACGAGTTAACCCTTCGATTTTCCCAGAACATTTGAGAAAGTTTGCTATGAAACTGTCAAAAAGTCCACCAGTCATATGTTTGTCTTGTTTTGGCTGCATGCTCAGAGGGGGAGAAGGAAGAAAAGAAATACTCCCTCTGTCCCTAAATGAATGTCCAAAAAGTTTTCAAATTTGCTCTTGATCAAGATCAAATTTGGACATTCATTTTGGGACGGAGGTAGTAGTAAACGAATCACAGAAGAGAGATTATAGTGAATAATCCTCGTTTAGCAATATACTGCGGGTTAAATACCCATATGTCTCCCAACTAAGTACAACATGCTCATATGAAGCCTCACCTGAATATTTCTTGGACATCCACCTCATGTAAAGTACCGAGTTAAAACACGCTGAAGATAACCTACTTCCTGCAAATAGATTGTAACAATAAGATCCAATGGAGAAATGCTAGGAAAATGAATTTAGTTGCGCATATAAGTAAATACAAGGTAAAGTAGACATGCAATTCAGATCTCTTTCATATACACTCCGCAGCTGGGAAACTCTCCCTACAAGAACTGGTCTACGAAGAGTGAAAATGCAGAGTGACGCACACGTGTATGTTCTCTGTGTCACTGACCTTCATCTCTCTCCAAACCCAGCAATAGTAATATTTGGATTTTACTGGGTCCAACATATGTTCTCTCTCTAGGATAGTTCTTCAAAATTCCTATACTGAATGACAGGTACAGAACTTAAAAGGACAAACTCTGTTTTTATCCATTGTACTTTATATGGTGTTTCACTTTTACCATTATACTTTCTTTTCATTCGAGAAAACCACTGCAGTTTGGAAAAATGTATGATTTTGACCCCAAATTCGTGGTAAAATCCGTGACTAATTCGTGTCTCAATCCGCAATTTAGGGGTCAAAATGATACATTTTCCAAACTGCAATGGAATTTTTGAAAGAAAAAAATTAAATTGGTGAAAGTGAGACACTTGAAAGTACAGAAGATGAAAACGAAGTTTGGCCTAAAAAGATTAATCGACAATTACAGCCTTACCACATGCCCCCTTAGAAATACAGTAATCTGAAAAGCAATATGAAAATGGCATAAAAAAATAACTCCACACATAACTCAGAATTTAACATGTGTTTGGGGCAAGGTCAATGTGTAAGAAACATAAGGTGTTTACTAACGTAAAATAAAAACATAGAAATGATGATAATCCAGAAAAGAAAATAAACGAACAAATGGAGAGGAGCTTCAGATTATCCACTATGCAATAAACTACCTTTGTGAGGGAGCGAGCAAATTGACTAGGCTGTGTATCACTATCATCTGCTCTGTTCCAACTCTCAACAATTTGTGGCAGCCCGCGAAGATGAACCAACTGCCTTTCTCTCATTATCTGGACCAGCTTTGTGTGTATCTCATTTCGATGCACTTTAAAATCCTAGATAATAAGGGGAAAAAAGAGAGTAAAGTTACTTCACAATCAATTAGGTAGAGAAGTTGATGCATGGACTTGGCTCATGAGCTGATACAAATATTGACTCGTTAGACTGCTCTTCAACTTATGGTGCATAAACAGTATAATAGAAACTCTCATGTCAACAGAACTTTATTTTAGAGTGGTAGGTATTTTCTCCCTGCCATTTTTAGCTTATGATGGATGGTCGAGAATATATTGGTTTTATACAATGGTTTCATAGTTACTAGGGTAGTAATCATCCTTTTTTTGTAAAATGATCTAGTAAGGACTGCAGAGCTGATGACCAGTAGAAGTTAAACAAGTTTTGCATTACTCTTCGGCTCTTCGCCTAGGCCCACTAGAATACTGTTTGATTTAACATTCTCTTTGGGATACAGCTTACAATTTGTGCCGGAGAAGATGGCATTCGCCGCAAATGGAGGAGGTGAGTCGACCGAAAGTGAACATAGGGTTTCAAACTTTCGGTCCTTTAGACAGAGAAGGTCGGACGGAGGGTGGAGAGAGGGTGAGTGAAGAGAGATCGGTGGATCTCTCAAGTCTCTGAAAACCATGGATGGTCGGAATCGATGAAGGGGAAGGTGAAGTGACGGTGGGATGGTTGCAGAGAGTTTTAGAGAGAGATTATTAGAGAGAGAAAGAAAGTGGGGAATGGGAAGAGAGATCGATGAAATGTTTTGCTTACCATTATTATTAGGGGTATTTTCGGGTTAATACATATGTAAGAGGTAAGAGGGTGTATTCAGTAACTAACATTAAGGGGACAATGAATCTAGTCTATATTCAGTCCAAATGCTTATTTGAGCGGGAAAAAGTGGGTGTGCTGAAGTGCAAAGTGCTAAAGTGCTTTGCACTTCAGCTTTTATTTTCTTCAAGATATCTTGTAATTTTCTAAGCACTTTAGCTTTTATTTTCTTCAAGATATCTTGTTCATATCCTTGTTGTTGTCTTTCCTTCATCCTATCAATGTATATATGTTCTTATTTCTAAAATCCATTTACATGCTAATGTTCAAGTGAGTCTTCTCACTTTTGATTGAAACGAAAGTATTGGTAAGTGATCAGCAATAGTTGTGAGACTTAAAACAATGCTGATCTTAATCTTAACCATGATTCTTTTATTGTTTATGCTAAGATGATGAACTGAAGTTCTGTTCCTTTTTAGTATTATGTTTATTTTGTTTACACTTGGATGCTAAATCAATCTTAAAAGCATGTATATTTGGTTTAAGAAAAAAAAAACAAAGAATGCCAAATTTCTCCATTTTTTGTTCTTCCAAGTTAAACACAATGGAGTCTTGATCCAAATGGAGAAATAACTAATATTTTGCACGCTCAATATACCAATGTTACAATCCTGAAATTTTCATTTGGAGACTCCACCATTTCTCAAGGGTATATATGTTGTCTCTGACAATTTGTCAAACACCATTATGTCATGTTCTGTTCATAGGATGAGTTTGGTTAGGCCTGCTTTGTTCAGTGTATTCAAAGTTTTTTTTAACTAATTTAATAGCATGTCACACAAATTTCATGAATTTTGGATATGTGCAAGACCACTTTTTCCATTTTTCTTCCAAGGTGAATTATTATGTCAAAATGCATCTTCTGTTTTACATCAGAAATGTATGAATTGTTTTGGTCTACTTAGAAATTCTTCTTGATCTGATTCCCCCCCCCCCCCATATAAGCAGTTCATAATGTGCATTGTAAATGTTATGATAAAAAGAAATTCATTTTGATCAAGTTTTCACACACTAATGTTATGATCAATCGCCACAACTTCCACTTGTGCCATGATCAATCACCACAATATCTGTTTTTAGCATGCTGTCGGACTTGAATATACGATGCAGAAACAGCTAGGGATTATTCATATTCCAAGTCAAACTCAAAGTCAAAGCCACTATAGTATTCATATTTCGTAACTCTTATAGTATTTCTATTTTATTTTCCTTTTCCTAATATTGATAGGAGTTAATTTAACCTATAAATAATTGTGCAAGCTTCAAAGCTATGGAGACATGGATTGATTATTGATTGAGTTTAGCTGGAAGCTAATTGTGTGTTTTTCTTCTCTCTCCTACTTCTTCTTAACGGCATTATTCTTCTATTTCCTAAAAAAAATATTTTCTATATGCTGCCAATGAGTTTAGCTCAGATGGCACCCCTCCCATTTCCATAGGAAGTGGTGAGGATTAAATTCGCCTCTCCAGCATAAGTTGAAAAGGTTGTATTATTAGCAACAAAAAAAAACACTTTTTTACATGCTTCTGCCTACGTTTGCCATATCTCCTGCAACATGCTTTAGGTCTCTCCTTTGTTATCAAAAATGTGAATTTTCTCAAGATGTTATTTTGGGTGTTAAGGAACAAAACTAGACATCATGCATGAAATTTGGACTCGAAATGATATGTTATCAATCTGCCTCAATGACTTTTGAGGGACTTACATCCCCTTATAATACACTAAGTTTTGATTCAATGAAATTTTGTAATGAACTTAAGGGACATTTTGAACTTGATCAGTACAGAAATAAGCCAACTTTATGTGTTTAAGATCAGAATTGTTATGTTTTGACATGCTCTTTTGGTCATTGTTAGCCAAGGCTTTTGGTACCAACTTTTAACCAAGCTCTTGTGATTGAAATTGGTATTAGGGTGGTTAAATTTGGCCATGTGAAGAACAAATGTCCACTATTGTTAGATTTTAAACGAACCGTTAGGGCTAGAACTTGATCTTATGTCAAAGGTTTCTTATGGAACTTATGTGAGATTTTTAAAGTTTAGAACCCAAAGTAGGATTATGGAGAAACTTGTGGGAACCAAAACATATTTTGGCCTTTCTCTTATCCCAAATGCACCATGGCTCAACAAACACACTACATTGACAGATCAGCCTAGCTTTTACCTACCAAATTAAACCCTCTAACCAATAAGAAGAAACAGGGAGATGACTGGCTAACCCAAGCTTCTCCGACCACCTGAAGCAGACTTTCATAGGGGATCCATGCAGTGTCATATAAGGAGGCAATCATGAGATTCCAAAAAAGACATGCACTTCATACATCTGCCCATTCTTCTGGGGTCTATGAAGTTGCAAAGAATCATTGTGGAGCTTATTACGAAGAAGAGACCACACACAAGCTCTGACTGAAAACAAAACTTCAATTTTACAATCAGGAAGAAAGTGGAAACAAATACGGCTCCAGAGGCTGAATCAAACTGATCACACCCTCCCAAGACCCAAGAGCAAGAATCAGGACACATATTGGGCCTAATTTGAGAAAAAAAAAGTGAGTAGATAATGTACCTCCTTGGTCTCATGGTCATTCAGATTATACAAGGAATGGGAATTCCATGTCTCAGAAGAGAGCAGAGATATATGGGCTAAGGCTAGGTGATACAAATGAGGCAGTAAAGTGCAATTTTCCCGGACCATAAGGACTGATACTTAAGAAGGCTTTAAATAATGGAACTGTGAAGTAAGCAATACATAAAAAATAAAGATTCAAATATGTTCCACAAAGCATACATAACTACATGTAAGAGAGGCAGTAAATCAAAACTTTTGACTTCTTGAAGTTTAGCTTTTGCAAGCTTGCATGGAAGCAGCAAATAAATTGTCTTGAATCAGTAACCAGGAACAACAGAGTAAGAAAAAGCATGGGTCTTATGCAGATAGATGCATACCACATGCAACAGAAGAGCAAATTGCTTTTTCCGGAGCTCCAGCGTCCGTGAACCAGCAGTGTTTTCTGCCTCCAACGACGCGATCTCCTTGCCCAAATCCGCGATGAGCTTCTGTGTCTCTGATCGGGGTGGTTGCATGGCTATTAACTTTCTGATTGTCTCACACTCATCCTGCATCTCTACTATTTTCATATTTATCCTTTCTTTCAGTTCATCAAAGTTCCCTTTCTCTCTAAGATTCGCATCAATAACTGCTTGGCTCTTCAGAAGTGGCAGTTCAAAAGTCTTCAACTCTTGTAAGAAGGCCTTGGCAAGTCTTTCACAGTCAGCATAGTTATCTGCATCCTTTTCAGTCTCGAGAGCGAAAGAAGTAAATTTCTTTTGGAGTTTCTTAAATGGTTTAGGTTATATGGTATAAAGTATATGACATATAGTTTGAGGTTTGGGTTAGGATATGGGATATATAGGGTTTAGGGTTTAGTGAGTGGTATATATTACAAGGTTTAGGGTATAGAGGTATATACTTTAGGGAATGGGGTAATAATATGATTTAAAGTATAGATGTTAGGGTATGGGGTATATAGGGTTTAGGGCTTAGAATTCAAACAGGTCCGTGCATACCTCTTTGATAACTGGCCAAACCAATCTTCTGATCCGCGGGCCAAAGCCCGATCCGTGCGAATTTCTTTGATCCAAGCCCGCCCCATATGAAAAGCGAGCTGAACGGGTTACGGGCCACGAACTGGACGGACTCGGGCCAAACTGACCACGGGAAATAGTCTGTGTGGACCTCCCACACAGACTATTTCCATAAGTTCACTCAGAATATATGTTCTAGCGGGAAGTAGTTATTGTTTGTAAATTGATCGTCAATTCCGGAGAAAAGGAAGTGTGGTCGGCGGCGGCGTTATTAGTTGTCGTTTAATGGAGGGCGTATTAGCTCTGTTAAATAAGCTGCATCGATTGGCCTGACTCACTCGAGTTTATAGTCAACTCAATAGACGAAGGGGAGAATAAAAGTTGGGCCTTCTTTTTGGTTCAATCCTCCAATGTGATCCCAGTTGGAGATGGCCAAAATGGGCTAAATTCGTGGGAGGTCCACAGTGACTGTTTCCCGTGGTCAGTTTGGCCCGAGTCCGTCCAGTTCGTGGCCCGTAATCCGTTCAGCCCGCTTTTCACATGGGACCGGCTTGGATCAAAGAAATTTGCACGGACCCGGCTTTGGCCCGCGGATCAGAAGATCCGTTTGGTCTGTGGCCCGTTTGGCCAGTTATCAAAGAGGTATGCAAATGCACGGACCTGTTTGAATTCTAAACCCTAAACCCTATGTACCCCATACCCTAACCCCTATACCTCAAATCATACTTATATCTCATTCCCTAAAGTATATACCTCTATACCCTAAACCTTGTAATATATATCACTCACTAAACCCTAAACCCTATATATCCAATATCCTAACCCATACCTCAAACTATATGTCATATACCTTATACTTTATGAAATTTCAGGCAAATAAAAAATCAGATTCTAATGACTAAGATCCCACATTAGAAAAAATAAAATATAATCTATTGGCACATGAGTAACTATAGTAAGATGAACACAATAACAATGCGTGGTCGATTGAGGCAGAGGCTAACTGAAAAATTGCGGCATGAAAAATTAGAAAAAAAAAGGGAGCCCAATGAACCAAAGTATCCCCGCGTAGCAAGGTCCGGGGAGAGTCCCCACCACAAGAGTGAAATGTACTACATAAATGCAAGAGGTTGCTTCCAGGACTTGAACCCGTGACCAAGGTCACACGGCAATATCTCAACCAGTGCGGCAAAAAATTGTGCTTTCAAAATAATATAAAAAATTAAGCCCTCTGTGTTTCAATAACTAAGCCTTCACTCGTCTAAATGAATTTTGTTTCTAGAATGATGCCATAGAAATTGTAAAGATTAATTGTTGGAGCCTGATGGTAGTACAATCTTCTATCATAAAAGTACACAGTTGATGTCTGCACTGTTCCATTATATTTCAATGTTCATGGAAGAAGCTGGCTTCCAATGTCCAAAACAATTCATATGCATAATTTCATGCATAAAACCTCAGCATACGACTCTTAAACAAAAGCCCCAGCCGAAAGAACGTAGCAGATACCACGCTTGATGTAAAACAACGAGACTAATAATAGAAAATATGAATTGAACAAGAGAAAGAGGGAAATAAACCTGAAATTTTGTTGGATGCATTTAGCCGACACCATCGCGCCGCTCAATTCGTCAACTGCATTCTTAATTGATTTCCTTCAACATAACCCTCAGAACAATCTCTGAAATTTAATGTGTGCGTACATATATATGCTTCTGCAATTTGATTGTGGTTGAATGGAGGTGTAACTGTGAGAAACTACACGAAATCGAAAATCAATTAACAGATTTAAAGTTAAAAGACCGGCAGATTTAAAGTTAAAGACACAGATAACAAAATCTAACATTGTGAATGTGTGAGAGAATGCATAAAATTAAAACCCAAATTAGTGATTTAAAAACCGATAAAACCTTATAAACACTAGAAAGAAAAACACTAGTCATAGAAAATGAAGAAAATGATTAATAAATTAGAATTTGAAATCGTGTAGGAACTGCTTACAATTTGTGCCGGAGAAGATGGAATTCGCCGCAAATGGAGGAGGTGAGTCGACCGAAAGTGAACATAGGGTTTCAAACTTTCAGTCCTTTAGACAGAGAAGGTCGGAGGGAGGGTGGAGGGAGGGTGAGTGAAGAGAGATCGGTGGATCTCTCATGTCTCTGAAAACCATGGATGGTCGGAATCGACGAAGGGGAAGGTGAAGTGACGGTGGGATGGTTGCAGAGAGTTTTAGAGAGAAAATATTAGAGAGAGAAAGAAAGTGGGGAATGGGAAGAGAGATCGATGAAATGTTTTGCTTACCATTATTATTAGGGGTATTTTCGGGTTAATACATATGTAAGAGGTAAGAGGGTGTATTCAGTAACTAACATTAAGGGGACAATGAATCTAGTCTATATTCAGTCCAGATGCTTATTTGAGCGGGAAAAAGTGGGTGTGCTGAAGTGCAAAGTGCTAAAGTGCTTTGCACTTCAGCTTTTATTTAGTTATAGATTTGCACTTCAGGAAGAAAGTGGAAACAAATACGGCTTCAGAGGCTGAATCAAACTGATCACACCCTCCCAAGACCCAAGAGCAAGAATCAGGACACATACTGGGCCTAATGTGAGAAAAAAAAGTGAGTAGATAATGAACCTCATTGGTCTCATGGTCATTCAGATTATACATGGAATGGGAATTCCATGTCCCAGAAGAAAGCAGAGATATATGGGCTAAGGCTAGGTGATACAAACGAGGCAGTAAAGTGCAATTTTCCCAGACCATAAGGACTGATACTTAAGAAGGCTTTAAATAATGGAACTGTGAAGTAAGCAATACATAAAAAATAAAGATTCAAATATGTTCCACAAAGCATACATAACTACATGTAAGAGAGGCAGTAAATCATTTGACTTCTTGAAGTTTAGCTTTTTCAAGCTTGCATGGAAGCAGCAAATAAATTGTCTTGAATCAGTAACCAGAAACAACAGAGTAAGAAAAAGCATGGGTCTTATGCAGATAGATACATACCACATGCAACAGAAGAGCAAATTGCTTTTTCCGGAGCTCCAGCGTCCGTGAACCAGTAGTGTTGTGTTTTCTGCCTCAACGACGCGATCTCCTTGCCCAAATCCGCGATGAGCTTCTGTGTCTCTGATCGGGGTGGTTGCATGGCTATTAACTTTCTGATTGTCTCACACTCATCATGCATCTCTACTATTTTCATATTTATCCTTTCTTTCAGTTCATCAAAGTTCCCTTTCTCTCTAAGATTCGCATCAATAACTGCTTGGCTCTTGAGAAGTGGCAGTTCAAAAGTCTTCAACTCTTGTAAGAAGGCCTTGGCAAGTCTTTCACAGTCAGCATAGTTATCTGCATCCTTTTCAGTCTCGAGAGTGAAAGAAGTAAACTTCTTTTGGAGCTTCTTAAATGGTTTAGGTTATATGGTATAAAGTATATGACATATAGTTTGAGGTTTGGGTCAGGATATGGGATATATAGGGTTTAGTGAGTGGTATATATTACAAGGTTTAGGGTATAGAGGTATATACTTTAGGGAATGGGGTATAAATATGATTTAAAGTATACTCCCTCCGTCCCGCTAATATTAGCACACTTTCCTTTTTGGGCGTCCCACTAATATCCGCACACTCCCAAAAAGGAAATTTTATATTAATAAAATATTCACCCAACCCCACGCATTCTTTCTCCTACATTATTTTAATACTCACAACACCATTATAATTTATTACACCCTCCACTCATTCTCTCTCCACTCATTCTTTTACACTCACAACATTTTATTAAAATATCATATTCCTTAATTCCCGCGCAAACAGTGTTTGTGCTAATATTAGCGGGACGGAGGGAGTAGTTGTTAGGGTATGGGGTATATAGGGTTTAGGGCTTAGAATTCAAACAGGTCCGTGCATACCTCTTTGATAACTGGCCAAACGGATCTTCTGATCCGCGGGCAAAGCCCGGTCCGTGCGGATTTCTATGATCCAAGTCCGTCCCATATGAAAGCGGGCTGAACGGGTTACGGGCCACGAACTGGACGGACTCGGGCCAAACTGACCACGGGAAATAGTCTGTGTGGACCTCCCCCGAATTTAGCCCATCTCCAACTAGGATCACATTGGAGGCGGGCGAAACGAAGGCCCAACTTTTATTCACCCCTTCATCTATTGAGTTGACTATAATCTCGAGTGAGTCAGACCAATCGATGCAGCTTATTTAATAGAGCTAATACACCCTCCATTAAACGGCGACTAATAACACCAGCCGCCGCCGCCGGCCGCACTTCCTTTCCTCCGGAATTGACGAACAATACCTACTTCCGCCAGAACATAGACTCTGAGTGAACTTATGTAATCGACTTGCCATCATGCTTATGAATGCTTCAGTTCATAAAGTAGGTCATCGTATACCCCTCTGCCTAAAGGACATCGTCACCTTACTTTGCCAATCAACGGATGCAGGTTTGAGTAGAAATTAAGCAAAGAATTGTTCTCAATAACGTGATTTTCAGAGGATTGGTTAGATAGAATCAAGTGGGCATGAAAGACCCGGCCAAAACTCAGGTTTTCTACGTCCGCTGATTAGCGAAGTAAGGTGACGATGTCCTTTAGGCGAAGAATATACGATGAAATTGCCTTCTGACCGAAATAAGTATGATGGCAAGTCGATTACATAAATTCACTCAGAATATATGTTCTGGCGGGAAGTAGTTATTGTTTACAAATTGATCGTCTATTCCGGAGGAAAGGAAGTGCGGTCGGCGGCGGCGTTATTAATCGTCGTTTAATGGAGGGCGTATTAGCTCTGTTAAATAAGCTGCATCGATTGGCCTGACTCACTCGAGTTTATAGTCAACTCAATAGACGAAGGGGAGAATAAAAGTTGGGCCTTCTTTTTGGTTCGATCCTCAATGTGATCCCAGTGGAGATGGCCAAAATGGGCTAAATCCGTGGGAGGTCCACAGTGACTATTTCCCGTGGTCAGTTTGGCCCGAGTCCGTCCAGTTCGTGGCCCGTAATCCGTTCAGCCCGCTTTTCACATGGGACCGGCTTGGATCAAAGAAATTTGCACGGACCCGGCTTTGGCCCGCGGATCAGAAGATCCGTTTGGTGCCGCCCCGTTTGGCCAGTTATCAAAGAGGTATGCAAATGCACGGACCTGTTTGAATTCTAAACCCTAAACCCTATGTACCCCATACCCTAACCCCTATACCTTAAATCATATTTATACCTCATTCCCTAAAGTATATACCTCTATACCCTAAACCTTGTAATATACACCACTCACTAAACCCTAAACCCTATATATCCAATATCCTAACCCATACCTCAAACTATATGTCATATACCTTATACTTTATGAAATTTCAGGCAAATAAAAAATCAGATTCTAATGACTAAGATCCCACATTAGAAAAAATAAAATATAATCTATTGGCACATGAGTACTATAGTAAGATGAAGCACAATAACAATCTGCGGTCAGTTGAGACTAAGACTGCTGGAAAATTGCGGCATGAAAAATTAGAAAAAAAGGGAGCCCAATGAACCAAAGTATCCCCGCGTAGCAAGGTCCGGGGAGGGTCCCCACCACAAGGTGAAATGTACTACATAAATGCAAGAGGTTGCTTCCAGGACTTGAACCCGTGACCAAGGTCACACGGCAACATCTCAACCAGTGCGCCAAAAAACAGTGCTTTCAAAATAAAATAAAAAATTAAGCCCTCTGTGTTTCAATAACTAAGCCTTCACTCGTCTAAATGAATTTTGTTTCTAGAATGATGCCATAGAAATTGTAAAGACTAATTGTTGGAGCCTGATGGTAGTACAATCTTCTATCATAAAAGTACGCGATGAAATTACATTTGTTCTATTATATTTCAATGTTCATGGAAGAAGCTGGCTTCCAATGTTCAAAACAATTCATATGCATAATTTCATACATAAAACCTCGGCATACAAGACTCTTAAACAAAAGCCCAGCAGCCACAATGAGACCACGAAACAGTGTAAAACAACAGACTAATAATAGAAAATATGAATTGAGCAAGAGAGAGGGAAATAAACCTGAAATATTGTTGGATGCATTTAGCCGACACCATCGCGCCGCTCAATTCGTCAACTGCATTCTTAATTGATTTCCTTCATCATAACCCTCGGAACAATCTATGAAATTTAATGTGTGCGTGCGTATATATGCTTCGCAATTTGATTGTGGTTGAATGGAGGTGTAACTGTGAGAAACTACACGAAATCGAAAATCAATTGACAGATTTAAAGTTAAAAGACCGGCAAATTTAAAGTTAAAGACACAGATAACAAAATCTAACATTGTGAATGTGTGAGAGAATGCATAAAATTAAAACCCAAATTAGTGATTTAAAAACCAATAAAACCTTATAAACACTAGAAAGAAAAACACTAGCATAGAAAATGAAGAAAATGATTAATAAATTAGAATTTGAAGTCGTGGAGGAACTGCTTACAATTTGTACCGGAGAAGATGGAATTTGCCGCAAATGGAGGAGGTGAGTCGACCGAAAGTGAACATAGGGTTTCAAACTTTCAGTCCTTTAGACAGAGAAGGTCGGAGGGAGGGTGAGTGAAGAGAGATCGGTGGATCTCTCAAGTCTCTGAAAACCATGGATGGTCGGAATCGATGAAGGGGAAGGTGAAGTGACGATGGGATGGTTGCAGAGAGTTTTAGAGAGAGAATATTAGAGAGAGAAAGAAAGTGGGGAATGGGAAGAGAGATCGATGAAATGTTTTGCTTACCATTATTATTAGGGATATTTTCGGGTTAATACATATGTAAGAGGTAAGAGGGTGTATTCAGTAACTAACATTAAGGGGACAATGAATCTAGTCTATATTCAGTCCAGATGCTTATTTGAGCGGGAAAAAGTGGGTGTGCTGAAGTGCAAAGTGCTAAAGTGCTTTGCACTTCAGCTTTTAATTAGTTATAGATTTGCACTTCAGAAAGAAAGTGGAAACAAATACGGCTCCAGAGGCTGAATCAAACTGATCACACCCTCCCAAGACCCAAGAGCAAGAATCAGGACACATACCGGGCCTAATTTGAGAAAAAAAAGTGAGTAGATAATGAACCTCCTTGGTCTCATGGTCATTCAGATTATACATGGAATGGGAATTCCATATCTCAGAAGAAAGCAGAGATATATGGGCTAAGGCTAGGTGATACAAACGAAGCAGTAAAGTGCAATTTTCCCGGACCATAAGGACTGATACTTAAGAAGGCTTTAAATAATGGAACTGTGAAGTCAGAAATACATAAAAAATAAAGATTCAAATATGTTCCACAAAGCATACATAACTACATGTAAGAGAGGCAGTAAATCAAAACTTTTGACTTCTTGAAGTTTAGCTTCTGCCTCCAACGACGCGATCTCCTTGCCCAAATCCGCGATGAGCTTCTGTGTCTCTGATCGGGGTGGTTGCATGGCTATTAACTTTCTGATTGTCTCACACTCATCCTGCATCTCTACTATTTTCATATTTATCCTTTCAGTTCATCAAAGTTTCCTTTCTCTCTAAGATTCGCATCAATAACTGCTTGGCTCTTGAGAAGTGGCAGTTCAAAAGTCTTCAACTCTTGTAAGAAGGCCTTGGCAAGTCTTTCACAGTCAGCATAGTTATCTGCATCCTTTTCAGTCTCGAGAGCGAAAGAAGTAAACTTCTTTTGGAGTTTCTTAAATGGTTTAGGTTATATGGTATAAAGTATATGACATATAGTTTGAGGTTTGGGTTAGGATATGGGATATATAGGGTTTAGGGTTTAGTGAGTGGTATATATTACAAGGTTTAGGGTATAGAGGTATATACTTTAGGAAATGAGGTATAAATATGATTTAAGGTATAGGTGTTAAGGTATGGGGTATATAGGGTTTAGGGCTTAGAATTCAAACAAGTCCGTGCATACCTCTTTGATAACTGGCCAAACGGATCTTCTGATCCGCGGGCCAAAGCCCGGTCCGTGCGGATTTCTTTGATACAAGCCCGTCCCATATGAAAAGCGGGCTGAACGGGCCACGAACTGGACGGACTCGGGCCAAACTGACCACGGAAAATAGTCTGTGTAGACCTCCCACGAATTTAGCCCATCTCCAACTGGGATCACATTGGAGGACTGAACCAAAAAGAAGGCCCAACTTTTATTCACCCCTTCATCTATTGAGTTGACTATAATCTCGAGTGAGTCAGGCCAATCGTTGCAGCTTATTTAACAGAGCTAATACACCCTCCATTAAACGGCGACTAATAACACCAGCCGCCGCCGCCGGCCGCACTTCCTTTCCTCTGGAATTGACAAACAATACCTACTTCCCACCAGAACATAGACTCTGAGTGAACTTATGTAATCGACTTGCCATCATGCTTATCATGCTTATGAATGCTTCAGTTCATAAAGCAGGTCATCGTATACCCCTCTGCCTAAAGGACATCGTCACCTTACTTTGTCAATCAACGGATGCAGGTTTGAGTAGAAATTAAGCAAAGAATTGTTCTCAATAACCTGATTTTCAGAGGATTGGTAAGATAGAATCAAGTGGGCATGAATGACCCGACCAAAACTCAGGTTTTCTACGTCCGCTGATTGGCGAAGTAAGGTGACGATGTCCTTTAGGCAGAGGGGTATACGATGAGCTGCTTTATGAACTGAAATAAGCATGATGGCAAGTCGATTACATAAGTTCACTCAGAATATATGTTCTGGCGGGAAGTAGATATTGTTTGTAAATTGATCGTCAATTTCGGAGGAAAGGAAGTGCGGTCGGCGGCGGCGTTATTAGTCGTCGTTTAATGGAAGGCGTATTAGCTCTGTTAAATAAGCTGCATCGATTGGCCTGACTCACTCGAGTTTATAGTCAACTCAATAGACGAAGGGGAGAATAAAAGTTGGGCCTTCTTTTTGGTTCAGTCCTCCAATGTGATCCTGTTGGAGATGGCCAAAATGGGCTAAATCCGTGGGAGGTCCACAGTGACTATTTCCCGTGGTCAGTTTGGCCCGAGTCCGTCCAGTTCGTGGCCCGTAATCCGTTTAGCCCGCTTTTCACATGGGGACCAGGCTTGATCAAAGAAATTTGCACGGACGGCTTTGGCCCGCGGATCGAAGATCCGTTTGGTCTCGCGTCTGTTGGCCAGTTATCAAAGAGGTATGCAAATGCACGGACCTGTTTGAATTCTAAACCCTAAACCCTATGTACCCCATACCCTAACCCCTATACCTTAAATCATTTTTATACCTCATTTCCTAAAGTATATACCTCTATACCCTAAACCTTGTAATATATACCACTCACTAAACCCTAAACCCTATATATCCAATATCCTAACCCATACCTCAAACTATATGTCATATACCTTATACTTTATGAAATTTCAGGCAAATAAAAAATCAGATTCTAATGACTAAGATCCCATATTAGAAAAAATAAAATATAATCTATTGGCACATGAGTAACTATAGTAAGATGAACACAATAACAATCTGTGGTCAGTTGAGACCGAGACTGCTGAAAAATTGCGGCATGAAAAATTAGAAAAAAAAAGGGAGCCCAATGAACCAAAGTATCCCCGCGTAGCAAGGTCCGGGGAGAGTCCCCACCACAAGAGTGAAATGTACTACATAAATGCAAGAGGTTGCTTCCAGGACTTGAACTCGTGACCAAGGTCACACGGCAACATCTCAACCAGTGCGCCAAAAAATTGTGCTTTCAAAATAAAATAAAGAATTAAGCCCTCTGTGTTTCAATAACTAAGCCTTCACTCGTCTAAATGAATTTTGTTTCTAGAATGATGCCATAGAAATTGTAAAGATTAATTGTTGGAGCCTGATGGTAGTACAATCTTCTATCATAAAAGTATACAGTAGAAGTCTGCACTGTTCCATTATATTTCAATGTTCATGGAAGAAGCTGGCTTCCAATGTCCAAAACAATTCATATGCATAATTTCATGCATAAAACCTCAGCATACAGCTCTTAAACAAAAGCCCAACAGCAACAGCAGACCACGAAACAGTGTAAAACAACAGACTAATAATAGAAAATATGAATTGAGCAAGAGAAAGAGGGAAATAAACCTAAAATTTTGTTGGATGCATTTAGCCGACACCATCGCGCCGCTCAATTCGTCAACTACATTCTTAATTGATTTCCTTCATCATAACCCTCAGAACAATCTCTGAAATTTAATGTGTGCGTACATATATATGCTTCTGCAATTTGATTGTGGTTGAATGGAGGTGTAACTGTGAGAAACTACACGAAATCGAAAATCAATTGACAGATTTAAAGTTAAAAGACAGGCAGATTTAAAGTTAAAGACACAGATAACAAAATCTAACGGTGAATGTGTGAGAGAATGCATAAAATTAAAACCCAAATTAGTGATTTAAAAACCGATAAAACCTTATATAAACACTAGAAAGAAAAACACTAGTCATAGAAAATGAAGAAAATGATTAATAAATTAGAATTTGAAATCGTGTAGGAACTGCTTACAATTTGTGCCGGAGAAGATGGAATTCGCCGCAAATGGAGGAGGTGAGTCGACCGAAAGTGAACATAGGGTTTCAAACTTTCAGTCCTTTAGACAGAGAATGTCGGAGGGAGGGTGGAGGGAGGGTGAGTGAAGAGAGATCAGTGGATCTCTCAAGTCTCTGAAAACCATGGATGGTCGGAATCGATTAAGGGGAAGGTGAAGTGACGGTGGGATGGTTGCAGAGAATATTAGAGAGAGAAAGAAAGTGGGGAATGGGAAGAGAGATCGATGAAATGTTTTGCTTACCATTATTATTAGGGGTATTTTCGGGTTAATACATATGTAAGAGGTAAGAGGGTGTATTCAGTAACTAACATTAAGGGGACAATGAATCTAGTCTATATTCAGTCCAGATGCTTATTTGAGCGGGAAAAAGTGGGTGTGCTGAAGTGCAAAGTGCTAAAGTGCTTTGCACTTCAGCTTTTATTTAGTTATAGATTTGCACTTCTGGAAGAAAGTGGAAACAAATACAGCTCCAGAGGCTGAATCAAACTGATCACACCCTCCCAAGACCCAAGAGCAAGAATCAGGACACATACTGGGCCTAATTTAAGAAAAAAAAAAGTGAGTAGATAATGAACCTCCTTGATCACCCAATAAATAGAAAATAGTAGTCTTTACAACCCATGGATGGGAATATGTAAAGAGACTCTGCAATGGACCATCCCAAGCATGAAAATTTAACAAAAATCAGTAGTTTTTCATTCATTTTTAAATCATAGATTAATTCATTTTACTAATATAACCAAATACTCCCTAAATCCCTAAATGACTGTCTCTAGATAAATACGCAATTCAATCAACAACAAATTTAGGAGCAGTAAATTGAATGACGATCAGTACACATATAATAGCAAATGAAATAATTACACTTCCACAAAAAATTAAACCTAATTTTTACATCGATAGAGTAATACAGACAACGATCTTAAATCTACCTGCTTGGCGTGAAGGGGTCGACATGAAACAATGTGTTCAAGGAGTTGACGTCCAAAAAATTAAACCTAGAAAAAAAGAACTCCTTAATCTTAATTTGTAAACTGAAATTGAAATTGTAGCCCTAAATTGAAAGTTCTGAGAGAGTATTTACCATTTAAATGGCAAGGGAGAAAGAGAGCAGCGAGTTGGACTCCGAGTCGAGACCTTGGTAGTTATTTGTGCCGCTGTGATCTTCTGACACAAACCCCATAGCCATGGCAAATGAGAGAAGAGAGAAGTGAGCGAACGAGCGCGAGAGAGAGAGAGAGAGGGGCTCCATGGAAGAAGAGAGAGGGGCAGCGACCATGACAGAAGAGAGGAGGAGGCAACAAAGGTGCTGGTTGCAGAGGCGTGGAGGCTTTGGGGAGGAGGGAGCGACGCTATAGAGAGGGAGTAGAGAGAGAGAAAAAAGCGAGTATAATGGAATATGAAAGGACTACGCATTCAGTAGGCTTTTTTTTTTTTTTGGACTTTTCTATTGTGTGTCCATGGGCACATGATAAGGATTAAAGATTCTCTTGTAATGTGTGTTAAATTAATACTTGACACATTACAAGAGATTCTTTAAATAAATCTTTTAAAGATTTTCTTGTAATGTGTGTCAAATTAATACTTGACACATATTACAAGAGAATCTTTAAAAAAAATCTTTTATAATGTGTGTCAAGTATTAATTTGACACACATTACAAGAGAATCTTTAATCCTTATTATGTGCCCATGGGCACACAATAGAAAAGTCTTTTTTTTTACGGTCATTGGGGTTATTTTCGAGAACTAACACGCTCCCCGAATTTGGTCAAACAAGTCGTCAATCCTCGGTAATGGATACTGATTCCTAACCGTCACTCGATTCAACTCTCGATAGTCGATACACATTCTCATCGATCCGTCTTTCTTCTTTACAACCCACACCGGTGCACCCCACGATGAAACACTTGGTCTAATCAAACTATTATCCAATAATTCTTATAGTTGTTCCTTCAATTCCTTGAGTTCAGTCGGCGTCATTCTGTACGGTGCCTTTGATATCGGTGCGGTCTCTAGTACTAAGTCTATAGAAAATTTCACCTCCCTTTCCGTTTTACGTTTTCATTAAAATAAAATTATTAAATCAATTTAATATAATAAAAATAAAAATTCTTTTGTAGTAGTAATGACAAAAAAATGAAAAATCATTTTGGGATACAGGGAGTATTGCCTACCATATGCAACTAACCCTAATTTTTATCTATTGAATTGTTTGCTCTCAAGAATTTTTTTTTTTTGAAAAAAGCGACTTGATCGAGCGGGCATCATCATTCCAATATACCCTTAGTCCAATAATAATACACTTCTCTTTTTTATATGTCCAAAAATAAGTGTCGCGTTTCTAAATTAAATAGCGCCTTAATATACAATAGTACTCATTAGATGACAACCGTGAAAAGAAAAATATTACATATACAATACTCAAAACCAAGAAGATTCAAGCTATCTACCTCACCTGAAAAAGAACAAAAATAAACACTGGCACCATGTAATCTCATAATCCTCGTCGTAAATTCAAATGGTCCTACCAAAAAGCTAAAGACGTAAACGACTGACATGTCTCCAAGATATCTGTCGGGCGTGAGTACTCCAACTGTAATGTATTGCAGATGGCTCGAGCTTATGCATTTGGATATGAGCTGATAAAATGGAAATAACTTTAAAAACATATAAAAGAAGATAAAAACTGACAACAGCTAAAGATCGAGAATCAAATAATTTTCTTGAAAATCCGTAGAAGGCTAAGCAAGTAATAAGGTCCACTCGTGTTATTTCGGGTGAAAATCTAGCACTTTGGCTAACTAAAACCCAAAACTAATCTGGAATTTGATCATTACTAAATTGAGAAGTGCCATACAATACCTACTGCATCAGTTGATTCAGTTATGTTAAAAAGGGAATGAAGATCTACTACTCCCTCCGTCCCAAACTGAATGTCCAAAAAAATTCAAATTTGGGAGTCCCTCCAAAAAATTAAATTTTCTCATAAATAAAGCAATACTCCCTCCATAGTCCATCCCTGAATAACAAAGATCTAATAAACTAGTTGCTCGCTCAGCAAAGTGACTACATTTACTAAGAATGGAGCAAATCCAACGAGAAAAATCTCTGTAAGTTATTTCAAAAATCCATTTTTAATCTTATCTTTTTTTAGTGAAAGGAGGTGGCACTGGCACCTCCCTATATTTTATTATTAATAACAATAATAATAAACAATGTTAGTGTGTGAGGGTGGAGGACATAAGGCTTACCTCAATTACACTAAGACCTAACATCCAAATCAAATCAAATCCACTAAAACTTATCATGATTAAAGTCACAATGCAATGCAATCTAGGCTTAGCTTAAAAGCACACATCTTCATGTTAAATAAAATTATGGTTCATGGAATACGGCTGGGAAAGCAACTTCAAAATGTATAGTATACTAATTCTCCATGTCCCAGAAAGTTCCCACTTTTATTTTTGTGGTCAACTTGATTCAAGTTTGACCAAATATTAAGGAAAAAAATAATCATCCCTAAAAGTCAATAAAATTCTTTAGACTTTCTCTAGAATAATTAAATTAACATAAATTACTAAAATTAAATCTTTCCAGGATGGCGGAAGCATCAGATTAAAGAAAAATCATAACTAACATTAGTTTAATATTTTTCTGTTAACACAACACTCCCTAATTATGCCATGATGTTTGCAATTTAAGGACAGTTGCATTGTTAATCTTTCTTACCTCAATCGAATCTCGCTTGTTTCAATGCAAGTGTAGAATCTTTCTTCTCACATCCCCAAAAACTATCCATGAGATAAATCTGTTCAGTATTCAACTAATGTGTAGCCAGCCTGATAGTACCCTATTATTTTATTGACCCGCTTCATCAGCAAATCTGTGGAGTAACATTTCATCAAGTTGTCCCCAGTTTTGCGGTTTGTCAGGTTACTTGTGTTGGAAGAAGGTAATGATCTAATGCATCCAAGAATATGATGAACGTCGCGTTTAAGTCTGCAATATCCCAAAGGGGTGACGACCAAAAGAAAAAAACAAAATCATAAATTAGCAAATAAAAGAGGCATTTTTCTTTACTGTGCTAATAATTTGACAAACCTCTCTTTTGCTCGGGGATTGCTGATATCTACTCCTGAAAATGCTTCAGAAATTTGTATGTGAAAGATTATGACAACCTCTCTGCAAGAAACACGCCCGAGGATGTCATAGTGCAGCAGTGATTGAGAAATTCAAAGGAACTAATTTATTTTATATCGGTAAGGAGGTCAGTACTGCTATATTAATCCTCTATGTCACGCATTAACAAAGAGCAGTTTTTAGCCAGCACTTGCTCATTAACCAACAAAAAGTGAACAAATAAATTAGACATGCAAATTTGGTGCTTCATGAGTTTAAAAAAGTTTATTAGAACATCCCTACATGCTATAGCTACGAGTTAACCCTTCGATTTTCCCAGAACATTTGAGAAAGTTTGCTATGAAACTGTCAAAAAGTCCACCAGTCATATGTTTGTCTTGTTTTGGCTGCATGCTCAGAGGGGGAGAAGGAAGAAAAGAAATACTCCCTCTGTCCCTAAATGAATGTCCAAAAGTTTTCAAATTTGCTCTTGATCAAGATCAAATTTGGACATTCATTTTGGGACGGAGGTAGTAGTAAACGAATCACAGAAGAGAGATTATAGTGAATAATCCTCGTTTAGCAATATACTGCGGGTTAAATACCCATATGTCTCCCAACTAAGTACAACATGCTCATATGAAGCCTCACCTGAATATTTCTTGGACATCCACCTCATGTAAAGTACCGAGTTAAAACACGCTGAAGATAACCTACTTCCTGCAAATAGATTGTAACAATAAGATCCAATGGAGAAATGCTAGGAAAATGAATTTAGTTGCGCATATAAGTAAATACAAGGTAAAGTAGACATGCAATTCAGATCTCTTTCATATACACTCCGCAGCTGGGAAACTCTCCCTACAAGAACTGGTCTACGAAGAGTGAAAATGCAGAGTGACGCACACGTGTATGTTCTCTGTGTCACTGACCTTCATCTCTCTCCAAACCCAGCAATAGTAATATTTGGATTTTACTGGGTCCAACATATGTTCTCTCTCTAGGATAGTTCTTCAAAATTCCTATACTGAATGACAGGTACAGAACTTAAAAGGACAAACTCTGTTTTTATCCATTGTACTTTATATGGTGTTTCACTTTTACCATTATACTTTCTTTTCATTCGAGAAAACCACTGCAGTTTGGAAAAATGTATGATTTTGACCCCAAATTCGTGGTAAAATCCGTGACTAATTCGTGTCTCAATCCGCAATTTAGGGGTCAAAATGATACATTTTCCAAACTGCAATGGAATTTTTGAAAGAAAAAAAATTAAATTGGTGAAAGTGAGACACTTGAAAGTACAGAAGATGAAAACGAAGTTTGGCCTAAAAAGATTAATCGACAATTACAGCCTTACCACATGCCCCCTTAGAAATACAGTAATCTGAAAAGCAATATGAAAATGGCATAAAAAAATAACTCCACACATAACTCAGAATTTAACATGTGTTTGGGGCAAGGTCAATGTGTAAGAAACATAAGGTGTTTACTAACGTAAAATAAAAACATAGAAATGATGATAATCCAGAAAAGAAAATAAACGAACAAATGGAGAGGAGCTTCAGATTATCCACTATGCAATAAACTACCTTTGTGAGGGAGCGAGCAAATTGACTAGGCTGTGTATCACTATCATCTGCTCTGTTCCAACTCTCAACAATTTGTGGCAGCCCGCGAAGATGAACCAACTGCCTTTCTCTCATTATCTGGACCAGCTTTGTGTGTATCTCATTTCGATGCACTTTAAAATCCTAGATAATAAGGGGAAAAAAGAGAGTAAAGTTACTTCACAATCAATTAGGTAGAGAAGTTGATGCATGGACTTGGCTCATGAGCTGATACAAATATTGACTCGTTAGACTGCTCTTCAACTTATGGTGCATAAACAGTATAATAGAAACTCTCATGTCAACAGAACTTTATTTTAGAGTGGTAGGTATTTTCTCCCTGCCATTTTTAGCTTATGATGGATGGTCGAGAATATATTGGTTTTATACAATGGTTTCATAGTTACTAGGGTAGTAATCATCCTTTTTTTGTAAAATGATCTAGTAAGGACTGCAGAGCTGATGACCAGTAGAAGTTAAACAAGTTTTGCATTACTCTTCGGCCCTTCGCCTAGGCCCACTAGAATACTGTTTGATTTAACATTCTCTTTGGGATACTTTAAGAAGTCTATTAATGTTTGACCTAAGGTTTTCGGCTTCGTCGTGACCAGAAGAGCAATCTCTTCATTTCCGTGTACTAGTATGTTCCCACATCAGAGAAAGTTGAGAAACTCTCAAAACAGAAATGCTTTTGTCCAACATTAGGATATACTCCCTCCGTCCCATTTAAAGGTTCACCTTTCCTAAAATGAAAATGGGACCCACTTGTCATACTCACAACAATTACCCACTTCACTTTCTCCTACCCAACTATCTACACTCACAACACATCACCTTTTTCCTTAATTCTTGTGCCAAACTCAAATGGTGAACCTTCAAATGGGACGAGGATAGTAAGTACCAGAAATAGTACACAACTAACGATATTTCGTGGTGTATTATTTGAAGCTAGATAACTAGAGAAGATTGAGTTGGAATAATGCGATTTCACCTGTGATACTCGTTCAATCTCTGACAACAGCATTGCTTTTCGTGCCTCTGGTACCTTCAGGAACAGAACCCTCCTGATTTCTTGTTTCCATACAGAAAATCAGTCATTATAATATATGAAGTGCTAGTTTTGCATTAACTCATAGTTACATATAATTACAGAAAATATATCATGTCAAAAAAGTTGTATTCAACAAGGTGCAAAAACGAATAGGATTCGAACACCCCATAAAGGAACACAAAACAATAAGTACACTTCCTTAAGTACAAAGTTACATGACAACATAAAAGGTCAGTCAGACACCCACAAATACATCTCCTAAAAGCAATTAAGCAGAGGAGAGAAAAATAACTCAAGCAAATGTAGTTTGGTTCACAACATGAAGTCAATCAAACTGCCATAATTTGAATGACTATAAGCAGTTGGGCAGAAAACAGAGAAATCACTTAAAACAAAAAGTTTGGTTTAAAATAAGCTTGGCCTACAGCTTTGACATTTAACTTAGCACGATTTGAAGTAAGAGAAATGCTTTGTTGTTGTTGTCGTTTTTTATTTGAAATAAGAGAAGGGAATATGGTGTGGCCATTAAGTTCGCTGATGTGGAATATATGCAAACCGATTAAGAGTAAACAAAGTATAAGTAAAATGAACGACAACTTCCAGATCATCTTTGGAACCACCAAACAATGTCTAATTAGATAGGACCCTCACTCCACCGTCCCATAGTCCACCTTCTCAACGATTTTTTCTTAAACTGTCATTTTTCGAAAAAGTATTTCCTAAAATGCACAAGTTCGAAATGTATTTACCGAAATGTACTAGTATCAAAAAGTCGCTACTGGCATCAGTGACTTCATGGTTTCCGCATTGTGAAGTCGCTATTGCTAATAGCAACTTCATGGTTTCCGCACTGTGAAGTCTCTATTGTCAATAGCGCCTTCTATTTTTTGGTGAAAGACTCACTTATATGTATGTGCTTTAAGATTAACAAGATTAAGCTCAAATTGTCCCATCCTATTATTTGTGATCACTCGGTCAAAATAGCAGCAGAAATTCATCATCACCTACCAGGGATAATAGCGTGCATAAAACTAATAAGTTGACTTGCCAAAGCCAAATGTTTAGAAGTAATAGACTTCAAACCAGAAACCTGCAATGCCAAATAAACAAAATTAAACCCCACAATGCAAATCAAACAAAGGCTTGAAAGAATCACTTAAGGAAGAGCATCCTAGAATGAGTAAAAGAGAGTAAACAGAAATCTAATTATATTTAAGACGGTAGCACGTAGAAGATAGGGTTCAGCCCAAAAATGAAATGATTAGTCCACGTCATCCTTTTCCACAAATTAAGATGATTATCATTAAGTCAGCTTGGTAACTTTAATCCAAGTTATGAAACAGATAAATCAACACAAAGAAAGCCAATTAGCTATGCAATTAAGGTGGCAAAACCAGACAACATATTAATCATACAGTTTACCATGCAACCATCTAGAATCACTGAAGCCATGAACTTTGGTCCAGATGTTCTTACAAGTAGAAGGATGTGAGAAGGTCAAAGGAAGCAAGGAATCAACCCAGATCTGGAAATTTTAAGCCGAAGTCAGAGAAGCACTAGTTTCCTCTACAGTAGAACTGACCTCTTCATATCATTTCTCCCTATTGAAGGATGCCATAGCAATCTCATAGAAGAAATCAACAAGAAACAAATATGGTTAAGATTCACAACAATGTGCTATTGGCATCACTGAAGCCAATTCACAGATGATGTGCATTAGCAAGATGCATATGTGACCCAAGAACGTTAAATATCGAGCTATAACGGCATAAAGACTGTCAGAGGGAGGCATGAGGATGACTAAGCAGGATTAGGTTGAGGAGTGGCAACAGACCAAATGAAATAAGCGACCGGAGTCACTAGGGTATCAGAGTTTGAGCAAGGAAAACTAAGATCTGTTGTTCTTCACGTCCTTGTATTTCATCCATGTGCACAAGCAACAAATGTCCAAAGTTACTTTAGGACATCAGTAAGTAATAAAAGAGGAAAAGAGTGATCAGAGAGATTGGGGGGATGGGAGGGGGACATCTCAGAGGAGATCAAGGTGCTGGTGAAACAACAAGTAATCCCGAATAGAAAAACAAGAATTTTATTGATTTTTCGGGGTGTAGAAGCATCCGCATGTTTACAACCAGTTACACCACAAAAATTATATTTAAAAAGTCTTGAGAGGATTTTGCATTAAGTTAGTGGAACTGGAACACCACTGTGTTCCAAATTGTGTTCCATGAACAGGCCACTCTCATCACTTCGCTCAGATGCCCAATAATTAAATATGTTGGATGATTAATGAATGGACTTCTATATCAAGAAAGAAAAGAAAGATAAGTAGCATTTTTAGGTCCATTATAACCTTACAATTATGGAAATGGGACTATAATAGAATTGGAGATATTCATTGTCAAATACAGATACCTGCATAGCACCAGCACCAAGAACCAGCTGGCAAGTCCTTGTATTGAAAAACTTCAAGATCTCGACTACACGATGAATAACCTCCGAAGAAAGTGATGGCAAAAGAGTATTCATATCAATGTACTCTGATAACATCTTCAGCAAGATTAATCCGCTGAGAAACAAGATAAGCCAATAAGTTAGTTGAAATCAATTTGTGCAAACTGTAATTGTCCCGGAGACTAAAAAGGTTCATTAAATTATGACGGTCGACTCAGTTAGATATTAATGTGTAATAGTGAGACAGAATAAGCTCAGAGTGTAAGATCAATCAATATGACAAACCCATAAACATGATTTACTGTTTTGTGCTGGTATAACTAGCATATGTAGTTTTATGGAAAAGGAACAATCAAATATGGGTTTATGAATGAAATATGTAGTGAAGTTACACGGACAAAACACACTGATAAGACTTAGAAGAATCAGTGTCAATTGGACAACTTTCTCAGGTAGATAGAAAGTAGGATTGAACAAGTGTAGAAACACGATGAAGATAAATGTTGATATAAAAAAGGACAAACATAGGACTGTCAAAAGAAGAGTACAAGGTAACTAACCAGTTTACCATGTGATACCCAACGCCTTTAAAGGCAAGTAAATGAGAGGAAGCATTTGCCAGTTCCTTTGGTTTAACATTGTTAATCTGGAATAAGATGAAGTTATCATATCAGCTTCTTCTTATTAGTCTTTCAGCGGAATATTGTGATGGTTTTACCTGTTCAGCATTACTTGCAGATACTTCACTAGACTCAGAGGATGGTTCAAGAATACGATTTTGTGAACTCAACAGTACCCTAGTCTCTGTATGTGGTGAAGAAACATCATTGACGGTGACCACATCATTGTAGCCTGTTCCAAGTTCAATGGAAAAATCATTTGAGTCGCCAGAAATTAGAGGCTAGGAGAAAAATAGTGATGTGACAATGGCCTGAAATTCATTGGGAACATCTACTTCAACCCAAGTCTCTTGGTCAAGCACGGCCTTTATTTTTGTAATCTACATGCAGAAGTGAATATTTTGCTCAAAGACTGTTAAGAAGCACAGGAATAGATAACAGCCAAATCAAAGTTAAGCATGTAAAGTTTACTCGAGATTCATGTTGGAACTCGACAAAGGCTTTGGCCTGTGACTGTAATGTTCCTCTAATGCTATATCCCAAACTTCCACCAATCTGTTGAGGTCAGTGTAAATTCCCGTTATAACCACAAACAAATAAATGCAATTTTCATCGGCAATCCCAAACGATTGCAGCCTAAAAAAGTTGTACCTTCTCTGTTGCAACTATAAATTTCTGAGAGATATTATAGATGTGTAAAAACTCCTGCAACCTCAACCTGGGATGAAGAAGAGCACGGACTCCAAGGAGCTTTGCCCACCTTCCATGAGCAGCATCACAAGCTGAAAACACTGCTTCTGTGTTTTCTCTCAGCACATCAGCTCTGTCATGGAAAGCATGATCAATTTATCCTGAGAACTTTTTCCAAATAGCAATGAGACCATAAAGCAGTAGAAAGATGAGTGTATTATATTTTCTCTTTTCATTTGTGAAGTACTTTTCCCGCTTAATATCGTCTAGACTCTTTCTCCACTTTTGCATTCTTCCCTCTTTAGGTTCAATAAAACTAAAAAACTCTGTGCAAGTGTGCATCATTTACAACAGCAATAACAACAACAATAAAGACTTGGTTCCAAAATAATTTGGTGTCGGCTAACATGAATCCGCATATGTCATCGTGAAAGAAAAGATGTGAGAAAAAAAAGTAAGTTAAAAAGAAGAAATTGTTGGGAATAGAATTTGGAAAAGGAAAAGAAGAAAGAATAATAATGAAAATAAAATAAATAAAAAATCAACCCCCATCACCCACATGAATTTTTGCACTCCACTTCAGCCTCTTCAACGCCATATTTGCATTTCAACCCAAGTAAACTCATATCGTTTTTGTTCAATAATCAATAGCACTATATAAGCAACTAATTATAGTGATGAGGGTGTAATGAAGGAATATGTTTCATTTTCACATCCTACAGTAAGAAAGATTCAAGTTTCTATTCTTCTTTGCCCCCAAAAGAGTAGTATTCTCAAAATTGAAGCTTCAAATCTTCAAATGTATTCAAAGTATTTTTTATTTTTTTAAAAAAGACTCCATGTTAATTCACAACTGATTATGGAGTGACTCGAGTAAAATAAAAAAAGAAAAATCTTTCAGTAAATTCTTGACCTTATCATTAACGAGTCCAATCAAATATATTATATGGTCTTAAAGTTTTTTTGAAGTAAAAAAGAAAAAAGAAAAAAATTAAAATTAAAATCCCAAGAGAACTTCATTGAGAATTTGGAGCTCAATTAGAAGAGTGTTTTCCTTTACATGATCCTCCTTTGTAGATACAAACAAAAGTATATACTCCCTCCGTCCAACAATAATCTGCAAAAAGAGCCATTTTGGGCGTCCCACAATAATCTGCATAATCCCAATATGGAAATGGGACCCACTTGTCATACTCACAATAATTACCCACTTATTATTCCCTACCTCACTCCTACCCAACTATCTACACTCACAACACATCACCTTTTCACTTATTTTCTATAATTCTTGTGCCCATCCCATTTGTGCATATTATTGTGGGACGGAGGGAGTATAAGTGTAGGATATCATATTCAATGTTATCACCTGTACACTATACTTTGTCACAAGTGAACAAACTCAGCATATTTACCATGAGCAATAACAGACGATTGACAGCAACAAATGAAAAGAGAGAGCACCTGAATTTTTTTGACATATTTGATGAACTTGTAGCATCATCTCTCTTTTCCTGAAGAGTAACTTTTGTACTGTTCCTTTGAGGAGAATACGAAGGCAACGAACTGATCTGACCATCACTCTCCAGAGTTGTTTCTGCTACCACTGCACCTTGTGCAATAGCAACAAAGAATCGAATCAGCTGATAATGACCATCAAGATTGCACATTATCCACTCTACGGATTTTTTAACTTCAGACGCCCTTACTAAGTGTGCCTGCATTCACTAATAGAAAATTATCAAGTTACATTGTACTGAACTACTAATTTAAGTAAGAAGCGTAAGAAGTTAAATAATCTAACTAGCAAGACAATCCAATCCTAGTCCTTCAATCGTTTTGGGACGCGGGACGGGAAATGGAACGAGGAACATTACTTTCAAAAATTTGGGTACGTTGGGGGTAGGATTAGTCGGTAGGCCAGTTGGGAAATGGAATGTGTGGCTGCCTCGGAGCGAGGACGTGTAGCCAAGAGAAAGTGTGGCTGCCTCGGAGCGAGGACGTGTAGCCAATGGAAAGTGTGGCTGCCTCGGAGCGAAGACGTGTAGCCAATGGAAAGTGTGGCTGCCTCGGAGCGAGGACGTGTAGCCAATGGAAAGTGTGGCCACCTCGGAACGAGGACGTGTAGCCAAGAGAAAGTGTGGCTGTCTCGGAGCGAGGACGTGTAGCCAATGGAAAGTGGGGCTGCCTCGGAGCGAGGACGTGTAGCCAATGGAAAGTGTGGTTGCCTCGGAGCGAGGACATGTAGCCAAGAGAATGTGTGGCTGCCTCGGAGCGAGGATGTGTAGCCAATGAGAACTAAGGTGTCTCGACCCGAGGAGAGAATAGAGTGAGAACTAAGGTGTCTCGACCCGAGGAGAGAATGGAGTGAGAACTAAGGTGTCTCGACCCGAGGAGATGAAGGAAACAAACCCAAAGGAAAATAAATGATAACTAGTGCTTTGCAATAAAGAATATGATGATTTGTAGCTTGAAAGAGATATGTGTTCATACCTGTGTTGTGCTTGGATGAAGACTTGCCGGGTGGAACGGGCTTTGATGAAGATGTGCCGGTGCAAACGGGCTTTGATGAAGACGTGCCGGTGCAAACGAGCTTTTGATGAAGATGTGCCGGTGCAAACCGGCTTTGATGAAGACGTGCCGGTGCAAACGGGCTTTGATGAAGACGTGCCCGTGCAAACGGGCTTTGATGATGATTCGCCGTCCAACATGGGCTTTTGATGATGAGGCTAATGAGCACTAATGCTTGGAGATTGAGGCAGCTGAAACTCTTTTTGACGAGCATTGCTTGGAGACTGAGGCAGCTGAAACTCTTTTTGACGAGCATCGCTTGGAGACCGAGGCAGCCAAGGCTCTTTTTGACGATGTTGATAAGTCTGAAGAAGATGAGACTGATGAAGATGATAAAGGCAGAACATGCCACCTGACAGGATTTGAATTCTTTGTCCAGATTGTGATTGAGGAACAATCTCCATGATCAGATTGTGATCATTTGATTATTGTACCCCGTGGGGGGAAAACACAACACTCTAGGCACTCTGCATTAATTTGAACTCAATTATTGTTAATTTCATGCATTATTAATCTTGATGCACGAGTCCATCTCGACTGGGGATGAAAATGGAGTGAGAATTTTGCCTACGAGCTGATATGTATATGTAGCAAATGACGGATTGTGTATGGGATGAATGCATATATGTATGATGATGTATGGATTGTGAACCCTCTCCCACGCATTTGAGGAATGTATGATTGATGGATGAGAAATGGCGCAGCCTAGGCAAGTCGGGGATGTTCCCGGGTGAGTGCAGATTGCAGCAGTTGAGCAGGTGATTGGCAAGAACAATGTGTGTCGCGCGCCCGAAATGGCAAGCAGCAGAGGAAGTGCAGAGAACGCCCTGGCTTTGAAGAGATGACTAGGCGAAGCCCCGATCTTGAGGAGGTGACTTGGCGAAGCCCCAATTGATAACGCAAAGCAATCCCGAAGTGAATCCAATAAGGAGCAAATCCATCATGTAGCAAAGTGGATGCAGAAAATACCCTGGCAAAAATACCGATACGGGATATCCTGAGAAAACAGCTTAGCAAAGCCCCAGCTTGAAAAGATCCAATGCAACCCTATTGCATATTGCAGACAGAATCATCATGTGGCCAAGGAGGCGACCCATCATTTCAGACCTAAGTCAGTCAGTCATTGGACAAGACTCGGAAATATATACGTGCAGGGGCACATCTTTCGAAAAGTGGGAATGAATCCCGATTTTGTGTAACACACTCGCTTTGGGTTTGACTCTTTTGAGAGAGTATAAGTGTCACAAGGTGTGGAAAAGTGTATGGAAGCCCCTGCTGACAGAAAGACAGTGTTTGGCTCTATTTTCCTATGATGTAGAAAGAGAAGACTTGTCGAGACATTTGAAAACTTGTCTTATTCATGATGATCACAAGGCTGCTTAAAACCCTTTATTGATGTTCGAGTTATTCAACCACTAATCTTGATATGAACAAATATTTTGATTAATCATGAGGAGAAAACCAACTGATTTCAAGAATCAAATTTGGAAAGATGGAAAGAGGATTTGTGTATAGGGACGACCCTTGATGAGACCGAATTTTCTGAGATTTGAATGTGTTTGCACCGGCACGTCTTCATCAAAGCCCGTTTGCACCTATATATATATATATATATATATATATATATATATATAAAAAAAAATTGTTGCTACAAAACGATCCATATTTATTCATCCAGGCCAATGACTAAATCAAGCAAGATGAAAACGTATATGCTTTAGGACTAGATAGAGGTCCTATTAAGCATCGGGCAAACCCCGGTGCGTCAAGCACTCCCCGCCAAGCGGGGGTTGGGAGAGGGAACCATTTGCTAGAGTCTTCCCCTGACAATTGCCAAGAGGCTGTTCGCCAAGGTTCGAACCCGTGACCCTATGGTCACCAAAGAAGCAACTTAACCGTTGCGCCAAGGCTCGCCCTCCTATTAAGCATCGGAAGTGCCTGAAAAATGTCGGAGTACCCTCCTTACAAGAACTCTACCCACTTCACCTCAAAATCTAGAATGACAATGATACAAATGAAGCGCTGAAATAGGTGGACAAGGCATGAACTTTACAATTTAAGTAATACCTTTCAGCAGCCACCCATTGTGATCTTAGAAATTCTAAATGAAGCGCTGAAATAGGTGGACAAGGCATGAACTTCACAATTTAAGTAATACCTTTCAACAGCCACCCATTGTGATCTTAGAAATTCTAGTTAAATGAAGAAGGGAAGATATCAAATATTTATAGCCATGGCCTTACAAATGGAGGTGTATGTTCAACAAGATGATCCAAACAAATAATACTAAGCAGAATGGCCAATTGTCAATTTAAAACTCCGTTATAGTTAGGTTGCATGGCTCTTTGAATGGACATACCAGCAAATCAAATATATACAGCATGCAAAAGGAATAATTAAGTATACATTGCCCGTACAATCCTGAAAATGGCAGACAGGAGCTGAACAAAACTTTCAGATGAAAGGCTTCTTAATTTGCTGGCAAGAGATGAGCCTCCACCTGACTCAAAATGTAACGTGTCAAAAGAGAACCGTGTGAACAAATAACTGCGAGATTAAATAATCATGTTTCCAGCAGTTTTAACTTTTAACAAAGATTTATATGTAAGATCACTAAGATTAAAACATATATATTTATGCAAATAAAATTGTATTTATGCATGACAAGTTATGTTATTCACACACCATCTGAATCCGCAATTCGGTCTCCTGGTATGAATTCTGCTTCAGGAGGTCGAGCAGCGAGAACTGGAAGTAGCTCTGCAACTATTGTCTTAATTGCAGCTTTCATATCAGCAGTAAGTGTATCACGCTATATTCTCAAAACAGCAGGAAGTTTTGCCTAATAACAACAGAAATATGATTTTCAAATAATCAATCCAACACAATAACCAACTTTTAAGAAGATATGACAAGAACAAAAACAGAACCAAACAGAAAACATTGCAGCTAGCCTCTTCAGATAGGAGATCCAGATAAGAGTAAGAAAGGTAATATTTAGAGAACTCCCTCAACATAAATAATGCCATACATGGGCTTGAAGGAAAGCTAAGATGCACGAAAGATAATATTCAGAGATGACAATTAATAGCAATTTATCACTGATTATACGGTATCAAATTACCATAGGAACAAAGTAGCCCATATCATATATCAAGGGGAGAATCGAAGTGAATATGGAGTTCAGCTTCAGCATTTAAGGAGTAATCTTTTTCGAGTGATTGGGCGAGCATAGGTATATCCTGGTTCTGTTTCTTTATTTCTTTAGATGTGTTTTGAGGTTTTGGACAGGACAAGGCTGCTAGTTTGTTGTGGGAATGCAGGTCATCTTGGGAATGCAGGCTGCTAGTTGGCTGTGGGAATGCATGTTGTTTTTCAGTGTCATCTGCAACAAAGACATGGGTATTATTTCTTATCTCTATCCAGCTAAGTCCAGGTTCTTTCTTTATGTTTCTTTCCCTCATTAATTTTCGAACTTTCGCTACTCCGTCCCACCTCTTTGCCTTGGCATGCATATTAGACAGTAGGGTGTAGGTTCCCTCATCATCAGGGTTCAAATGCAAGACAACTTCTGCAACTTGCTTTCCTAAACTATAATTCCGAAGAACAAGACAAGCACTTAACAAAGTTCGCCATGCAATGACATCCCATTTGATTTGAGAAGACCTCATGAAATTTGCAGCTTCATCTAGTCGTCCAGCCTTACTTAAAAGCCCCACGATACAGGTATAGTGCTCCAACCCAGGTTCGATGCCCATTTGTTTCATTAGGCACTCGAAGTAGTAGAACCCTTCTTGTACATAACCCATATGTCCACAAGCACTGAGAACACCAATAAAAGTAACATAGTTAAGAGTATCCACATATCATCGAGTTCCATGTTATTATGTCCCTATAAATCACACTCGCAAACACTTTATATGCAGCTTCAATGTCACCTATTCGTGAGTACATGCTGATCAAACCATTTGCAACATTATTGTAATTCCTAAACCCCAACTTTTCTGCATGTGCATATAATGAGTTCCCATAACCCAAAGCTGATAATCCCGCACAGGCATTCAACAGTACAGCAAAGGTATACTCATTTGGTGAAGTAGCCTCAAATTTCATACGGATAAAAAGTTTTAACGCTTCCTCAAAGGACCCATTTTGTAAGTAAGCCGCCAGGGTTGATGTCCATGACACCACATTTCGAGTTTGCATCTCTTCAAAAACTTTCCTCGCACTTGACATATCACAACACTTCCCATACATATCGACAATTGCACTGCTAACAAACAAATCAAACTCAGCACCACTCTTGACCATCCTCATATGAACTTGCTTGCCCAAATTCAAATCTTTCACCCGAGAACAAAGGCCAAAAACACTAACGTAAGAAGCTTTGTTCCAGACTACACATTCACCCACCATCATTTCCATAACACTTAATGCTTCACTCAGATACCCATGATCAAGAAGTCCAATTAACATCGAGTTATAAGTGAAAATATCCGATCCAGGAACTGCAATCAAAACTTCCATAGCCCCCGCAACATCCGAACTTGTAGAGTACATGCGAACAAGTGCATTCTTCACATACTGATGGAATATTAATCCAGACTTGAACACATACCCATGACATTGTCTGCCCTCTTCAATCAACCCACAATCAGAACAACAAGAAATCGCCAACGCAAATATATACTCATTTGAAAAACTATCATCCCCAAAAACCATATTTTTAAACAATCGAAGAGCTTTGGAAGCAAACCCATTTTGATAATACCCTGCCATTAAAGCACTCCAAGAAACAACATTTCGTTTAGACATTCTATCAAACAACTGGCGAGCAATTGTGAGTTGACCACACTTGGAGTAGAAATTAATCAAATAATTGTTCTCAATAACGTGATTTTCAGAGGATTGGTTAGATAGAATCAAGTGGGCATGAATGACCCGGCCAAAACTTAGGTTTTCTGAGTCCGCTGATCGGCGAAGTAAAGTGACGATGTCCTTTATACGATGAGCTTTATGAACTGAAGCATTCAGCATGATGGCAAGTCGAATGATCGTCAATTCCAGAGGAAACGCCGGCGGCGGCTTGTGTCAATTCCGGAGGAAACGCCGGCGGCGGCTTGTGTGAATTCCGGAGGAAACGCCGGCGGCGGCTTGTGTTATTAGTCGCCGAGGGCGTATTAGCTCTGTGCGATTGAAAGAAGAGAGAGAGAGAACTCAAATGTCATAAATTATTTTCTAAGACAGGTATACTTCATTTATTAAAAAAAAAATTGTACTTTAAAAAAAAACTTAGTCTCAATAATGTTAATTATATTTTCTAATAGGTATAATTGAAACTTTTATTTATTTAAGTAAATAAAAATTTATAGTAAATAAATTTTATAATTATAAACTTTTATTTACTTAAGTAAATAAAATTTTATAATTATACCTCTTAAAAAATATAATTAACATTATTGGGACTAAGTTTTTTTTTTTTATATAAAATACTTTGTTTAATTCTAAAGAATTTTGTATTTTTTTAAAAAAAAATTCAAGCATTTTCAGATTTTAAAAAAAAAAAAAAGGGTAAAACGCGTTTGGCCCATGGATCCTTGGATCCGGGCTATACGGGCGGGCTTGGGTTGAAGGAAACGGACGGGTTGTCGGAAGAAACAGTTTTCACTCCTTTGAACTCATCACGGATCACGGGCAGCTATTCTAAAAACTATGAAAATTCTTCCTCCTCCACCAATGGGCAGAAAGCCAACCGAGAGGAGCGGTGCAAAATTTTGTGACTATCATAACGATCTCGGTCACAACAGGGAGGACTGTTCCCAGCAGAAGATAATCTTCCAGCAAAAAAATTAATAACGGGAAATTGACCAAGTGGGTACAGGCCATAATGCCAACAACAATACCCAGCGAGCACGAGCTCAGCGTGGCCCGGAGAGGAGGGAGAGAGATAATAACAATGAGAATGAGTTGGAAACTTATGATAACATTGCATTGAAGGGTAATAGAGTCATTATATTTTATGGCATTTTTATAATAATTGAATTGCGGGGGTATTAAGTAATTGTGCGGGGAGAATAACAATTCTCTTGGCATTATTTAGGACAAATGGTTAACACAATTAACCCCTCACTATTTTACTTAATGCTTCAAGAGGGAGAGTACATTTTTGCAATTCCTACGAGTCCTTATTGCGTAAAAAAATTAAATTAGTCGAACTTGAGGGTGAACAATGCAATTAAAAAAATGTTTAAACAAATTAACAATTCATACATTTTTACACCGCATTACAACAATTTAACAAACCTAAAAATTGAGTTATAAAAAATTACAAACTGAATAACCAATTACAAAATTTTATAAAACTCAGGTGATTAAATTGCAATTAACCATAGTTTCTTGACTGTCAAATTTTTTCCCTTAAAAAAAGGGCAAACAACACACTTACATTAATAAAGATTAATAATATCGCGTTCCACATTAGTTAGAGGCTCATCTCAATTACAATTCGCGGCATAAAAATCGATGTCCAACCAAGCATCCATTTGTTGGACTTAAGGAATTGCTTGGTGACTATTGATTACATTATACTTATTCCTTCTAACGAAAAATCAAATTCTAATAAATAAAAAAGAAATTTAAAAAGTAATTTTTAATTTTGCATTTATTGATTGGCAAACTGACAATTAATAAATGCAGATTTGTTATTGATTACCTTCAAGATTATTACCAATAAAATTTTCTAAAAATAATCAAGATAATTTTTTCTTAATCATAAGTTGACCATTAAAATCAAAGCGGAACGATCTTATTTAAAGAATTAAAGCATCTGAATTAGAAACTGCAATACTCCAAAGAAAATATTTGAAATATCATATTAAGTACAATCAACATATCAATTAACAACAGTAAGCATCTCATGTTTTGCTTAGCTAAAAAACTGAAATTAGGGTCAAAAAAAAAAAAAACTTGAAATTGGATGTCATAGATGCAAGGCTAATCAAGAGCCATGGGTTCTGAAGCAACAGCAGTAATAGCATCCTCCATCCCACTCTTGAGCTCATCCATTGCAATTCTCATCTCCTCAGCCAAATTCTTTTGCTCTTCTTCAATTGTGTTCTGTAACTCATCTACCTGTACAAAATCATTTTACCAAGATTAACAAGCCATTATACAGGGATATAACTGACTTTAAAAAAAATTAGTTTGATATTTTCACCAGCAACAAGGGTGGGTCGGGGATTATCTATGCCTATCAAACAAATACACGTACGAATGTCCGCATGATTTAGACTTCTTTTAAATATATAATGGTGCATCAATAACAAAGGATGGATGAGAACCCTCCAATCAGAAAAAAAAATATGCAAGATCCATGGATCCCCAAAACCGCCATGAAGGATGAACAAAAGCAGGTGGATGGTATCTGACGCAAGGCTAGTTTTTTTATTCCTTGAGAGGCACGTGGTCAGAGCCCCAGGCTCCTCCTGAACCATGCCATTCAACAGTTTCTACACTGCTCCTGTCAATGTCCAACAAAGAGCCAGAGATCTCATAAATCACTATAAGAAACTAACTCCCAGATCTATCATTTTTTCTAAACCTTGCCCTCAAAGACTATATCTCTTAAAGCAACAATTTTCCCCCAACGAAAAAAGGGCACAACGTAACGGCCTACCAATCCAGGGAAATATTAAGTCAAGCAATCAAGGAACTTCAATACCCCTTCAAACTCATCATTAAATTGTAGACAACCCGATCTTGCACTCCCTATCTAACCCTAAACACAGCCGAAAACCCAAAAACAACCTCAAACACCCTTATATAGGCTTCACGACAAAGTTCAGATTTCAGATTTGAAATCAGGATGAAAGAGTCAATATCTTATTCTCACAAAATTCAAATACATGACACACTCATACACAACACCACTCTCTACATTGACAGATCAGCCTAGCTTTTACCTACCAAATTAAACCCTCTAACCAATAAGAAGAAACAGGGAGATGACTGGCTAACCCAAGCTTCTCCGACCACCTGAAGCAGACTTTCATAGGGGATCCATGCAGTGTCATATAAGGAGGCAATCATGAGATTCCAAAAAAGACATGCACTTCATACATCTGCCCATTCTTCTGGGGTCTATGAAGTTGCAAAGAATCATTGTGGAGCTTATTACGAAGAAGAGACCACACACAAGCTCTGACTGAAAACAAAACTTCAATTTTACAATCAGGAAGAAAGTGGAAACAAATACGGCTCCAGAGGCTGAATCAAACTGATCACACCCTCCCAAGACCCAAGAGCAAGAATCAGGACACATACCGGGCCTAATTTGAGAAAAAAAAGTGAGTAGATAATGAACCTCCTTGGTCTCATGGTCATTCAGATTATACAAGGAATGGGAATTCCATGTCTCAGAAGAAAGCAGAGATATATGGGCTAAGGCTAGGTGATACAAACGAGGCAGTAAAGTGCAATTTTCCCGGACCATAAGGACTGATACTTAAGAAGGCTTTAAATAATGGAACTGTGAAGTAAGCAATACATAAAAAATAAAGATTCAAATATGTTCCACAAAGCATGCATAACTACATGTAAGAGAGGCAGTAAATCAAAACTTATGACTTCTTGAAGTTTAGCTTTTGCAAGCTTGCATGGAAGCAGCAAATAAATTGTCTTGAATCAGTAACCAGGAACAACAGAGTAAGAAAAAGCATGGGTCTTATGCAGATAGATACATACCACATGCAACAGAAGAGCAAATTGCATTTTCCGGAGCTCCAGCGTCCGTGAACCAGCAGTGTTTTTTGCCTCCTACGACGCGATCTCCTTGCCCAAATCCGCGATGAGCTTCTGTGTCTCTGATCGGGGTGGTTGCATGGCTATTAACTTTCTGATTGTCTCACACTCCTCCTTGTGCTTCCTTTCAATCTTACTCTCTTCAAGTTGTTTTTTCAGATCTTCTATATCATCCTGCATCTCTACTATTTTCATATTTATCCTTTCTTTCAGTTCATAAAAGTTCCCTTTCTCTCTAAGATTCGCATCAATAACTGCTTGGCTCTTGAGAAGTGGCAGTTCAGAAGTCTTCAACTCTTGTAAGAAGGCCTTGGCAAGTCTTTCACAGTCAGCATAGTTATCTGCATCCTTTTCAGTCTCGAGAGCGAAAGAAGTAAACTTCTTTTGGAGTTTCTTAAATGGTATAAAGTATATGACATATAGTTTGAGGTATGAGTTAGGATATGGGATATATAGGGTTTAGTGAGTGGTATATATTACAAGGTTTAGGGTATAGAGGTATATACTTTAGGGAATGGGTTATAAATATGATTTAAGGTATAGGGGTTAGGGTATGGGGTATATAGGGTTTAGGGCTTAGAATTCAAACAGGTCCGTGCAAACCTCTTTGATAACTGGCCAAATGGATCTTCTGATCCGCGGGCCAAAGCCCGGTCCGTGCGGATTTCTTTGATCCAAGCCCGTCCCATATGAAAAACGGGCTGAAAGGGTTACGGGCCACGAACTGTACGGACTCGGGCCAAACTGACCACGGGAAATAGTCCGGGTGGACCTCCCACGAATTTAGCCCATCTCCAACTGGGATCACATTGGAGGACTGAACCAAAAAGAAGGCCCAACTTTTATTCACCCCATCATCTATTGAGTTGACTATAAACTCGAGTGAGTCAGGCCAATCGATGCAGCTTATTTAACAGAGCTAATACACCCTCCATTAAATGGCGACTAATAACACTGGCCGCACTTCCTTTCCTCCGAAATTGACAAACAATACCTACTTCCCGCCAGAACATAGACTCTGAGTGAACTTATGTAATCGACTTGCCATCATGCTTATGAATGCTTCAGTTCATAAAGCAGGTCATCGTATACCCCTCTGCCTAAAGGACATCGTCACCTTACTTTGTCAATCAACGGATGCAGAAAACCTGAGTTTTGGTCGGGTCATTCATGCCCACTTGATTCTATCTAACCAATCCTCTTAAAATGAAAATCACGTTATTGAGAACAATTATTTGCTTAATTTCTACTCCAAGTGTGGTCAACTCACAATTGCACACCATTTGTTTGATAAAATGTCTAAACGAAATGTTGTTTCTTGGAGTGCTTTAATGGCAGGGTATTATCAAAATGGGTTTACTTCCAAAGCTCTTCGATTGTTTAAAAATATGGTTTGGGGGGATGATAGTTTTTCAAATAAGTATATATTTGCGTTGGCGATTTCTTGTTGTTCTGATTGAAAAGGGCAGGCAATGTCATGGGTATGTGTTCAAGTCTAGATTAATATTCCAGACGTATGTAAAGAATGCACTTGTTCGCATGTACTCTACAAGTTCGGATGATAAGGGGGCTATGGAGGTTTTGATTGCAGTTCATGGATCGGATATTTTCACTTATAACTCGATGTTAATTGGACTTCTTGATCATGGGTATCTGAGTGAAGCATTAAGTGTACCGGAAATGATGGTGGGTGAATGTGTAGTCGGGTACAAAGCTTCTTACGTTAGTGTTTTTGGCCTTTGTTCTCGGGTAAAAGATTTGAATTTGGGCAAGCAAGTTCATATGACGATGGTCAAGAGTGGTGTTGAGTTTGATTTGTTTGTTAGCAGTGCAATTGTCGATATGTATGGGAAGTGTTGTGAGATGTCAAGTGCGAGGAAAGTTTTTGAAGAGATGCAAACTCGAAATGTGGTGTCATGGATTAGTACGAGCAGCATATCGGGCAGACCCAAGTGATTTTGTGGAGCAGGCACGAGGCGATTCTGGGGCAAGATTGCCGTCTCAGCTACAACCTTAGGAGTGCAAAAACTTGGGCTAACCCTCAGGACATCACGGGAGACGCTTTGTTTGACTACGAGACCAGAGTTGACCGATTGACGGAGAGAGGTCCCCTTTTTGCAGATTCTCAGGGAAGAGATCCGAGCCGAGGCTCGGGCGAATGAAGTTTTGCAAGCTGATGGATTGCTTGACTCTATAGGGAGGACCCCTGATCTTGGAATGAGGGAAACAGAGATAGCTTATGTGGAGCGAAGGAAGACTCGCCAGGGACGAGGGAAGAAAGGAAAGAATGGGGAAGGGACCAGCGCAAGTGGCGCGGAATGACCTCCTAAGTATCCACTCATCGTCATTGCAGACACATTATTTGTTGAATGTATTAAGTTGTCTTTTAGCATGTTGTGAGCTTGAGAGTAGACCGTGCTTGCACTCATCAAGAAGTATTTTAATTGTGGTGATTTTTGATTTACTTTTAAAGCTTTGTCGAGACGCAAAATCTCTTGCTTGTTTTTTGTCATAGCCTTGGCGGCATCCAGTTTTTTTGATTTTTGTGTATTTTTAGACCGAACCAGTCTGAGCCTTGATGGCATCCAATTTTTTTGATTTTTGTGTGTTTTTAGACCGAACCAATGAAGGTTGCCTACGTTCCCCCGGACTGAGGGGCTCAGGTCTCCGTAGTTCGACATTTTTAGGAGTGACGGGGAGACGGAAAAGTCGATATTCTTTAGGCGAAGTATCGGCGAAGTTTGCTTTCGTTGACTGTATTCACGAAGGCATTTCCGTACAAGTCTGTTAGCTTCATGGAACCTCCGAAGAAGATCTTTTAGACCATGAACGGGCCGATCCATGTTAGTTCCCATTTTCCAAGCCGGTTGGTTCGGGTGGGAGGCTTTTCTTTGAGCACCAGATCGCCTTCCCTTATATCTCGGGATTTGACTTTCTTGTTGAAAGCCCTAGCCATTCTGCTTTGGTAGGCTCGGATGTGTTCCATGGCCTTTAGTCGGCGTTCATCTAGTTGGGCCAACTCGTCGTTCCGGCTTCGGAGCCATTCTACTTCGTTTATTTCGTTTTCCAACAACACTCGGAGTGATGGGATTTCCAATTCAACGGGCAATACTGCTTCTATCCCATAGGTCAGGGCGAATAGGGTTTCTCTCATGGTGGTCCTGACTAATGTTCGGTAGTCCCAAAGTGCCAGATGCAGCTTCTCGGGCCAATCTCATCCTTGTACGGTCATTTTTCTGATGATCCTTTCGAGGGTTTTGTTTGCTGCTTCTACTGCGCCGTTAGTTTGCAGCCTATAGGGAGAGGACTTATGGCGTGTGATTTTGAATTCGGCCAATAGTCTGTCGCATTCTCCTTTGAAGTGAGATCCGTTGTCTGATATGACCTCGTTCGGGATGACGTACGGCATATGATGTTTTCCTTGAGTAACTGTGTGACCTTCTTGGAAGTCAGCACTTTGTAGGACTTGGCTTTGACCCATTTTATGAAGTAGTCGATGGCTACCAAGACGAACTCGTGACTGTTATTGCCGGGCGGAGCGATCATCCCTATGACGTTGATTCCCCAAGAGGCGAAGGGCCAGGGAGTGATCATGCAATAGAGATCATGAGGGGGAAGATGGTTAAGGTTGGAGAAGCGTTGGCACTTGTCGCAGTTTCAAACAAAGTGGATGCAGTCTGCCTCCATGGAGATCCAGTAGTAGCCCATTCGAAGGATGATGTGCGTTAGGGCTCTGACATTCATGTGGGGACCGCAAGCCCCATTGTGGACTTCGTCCATGAGCTCGTTTGCTTTTTCCTTGCTGATGCAGCGGAGGAGCGCTCCTTGGTAGCATTTCTTGTATAGCATGTCCCCAAGGATGTCAAAGTGAGAGGCAAGGCATTTTAGGACCACGATGCTCTTGGCTTTGATTCCTTCTTTGTATTTGCCTTCCTCGTTCATGAAAGAGTTTTACCCATTTTTGAGGTATTGGTAGATTTGGTTGTACCACGGCCGTCGATTGGCTCAGGCTCTGCTTCGATTTCACAGCAGTAGGCAGGAATTTCCTTTTTTCCTACTTTGAATGGCTTTACCGCCTTCCCTTTGGGGATCTCTACGAGTGAAGCCAAGGTGGCTAGGGCGTCTGCAAACCGATTCCGATCTCTTGGCAAGTAGTGGAAGGTGACCTCTTTAAATTGCGTGATGAGGTCTTCTATGCAGGCGTGGTATTTTTGCAAGCCCGGGTCTATCATTTTCCATTTGTTGGAAACTTGATTGATAATCAAGGCCGAGTCCCCGTAGACCTCTAACTCTTGGACATTCCTTTCGAGGGCGGCCTCTAGACCGGCAGCGCATGCTTCGTATTCGGCGGCATTGTTGGTTACCTTGAAGTTTAGCTTTATGGCAATTGGGGTGTGCTCGTCTTTTGGGTCGACCAAGAGCATTCCAATGCCATTTCCTCTTTTGTTGGCTGCTCCATCGAAGAAAAGCAGCCATCGATTCTAGCCTTCAAGTGCGAAGATTCCTTCGTCTTGAAATTGTGGTTCGGGACCTTTGGCCTCGTCGGTTGGGAAGTCGGCCAATTGTTCGACCATTACTCGTCATTTGATCGATTTCTGATTTACGTATTTGATGTCAAACTCCGCCAAGAAGAAAAACCATTTGGCTAGTCTCATTGACAGTTGTAAGTACCCAAATTCGGATCGTTAAAATCCGTTAAAAGTTAACCGGAATCCGTTAACTGGCCTTTTCCAAGTTAACCGGAATCCGTTAACTCCCTCTTTCCGAGTCAATAAGACTTCCCAAGACTTCCCCGTGCATCCCGACTCCAAAGTGTACTGAACACACGTTATCACACGTAAAAGTACCACTTTCCTCAAAAAACGCAATTTCCAGGACTTTTCGGGGCCGTTCTGGACATTTTTCGAACAATTATTTAGAAAACAGTCAAAATCGGGATTAACGGGACAAAAAACCCTACCTTGGTGACTCACAGGGACACGTGGCACACATGCACAGCCTCCCCCATCCCCATCAATCAAATTCAAGGGTAAAAAGACCAAAATACCCCTGAAATTGAGAGTTAGGCCGTCCGGCCTGTTCTTCCTGAAAAACCAGATTTCTCAGCAAGCCCCTGCAATTTTCAATATACCCCAAAACCCCCCAAATTGAAGTTTAGGCCGGACAGCCTGCTCTTCAAATTTACTCCCTATAAATACAGAGGCTGTCATTTAGTAAAAGGGTAAAAAAAAATATTACCTCTCCTCAAATCCCCACGGTTCCAGCAGCCTACACCCCCTCTCGAGCCTCAGAAATGCCTCGATTTGCGTGAAAATCATATTTTCCAACCAAACACGAGCCAAACACTTGCGAAACACCTCCCAAACACTAAATTGTATCCCGTATACGCCTTTTCGAGCCAAAGAGTCAATACCTATCCATTGGTAACACTCTCTCTCTCTAAACTTCATTTCTGTCTCGATTTACGCGTCAAATGCTACTTTTGATCCGACCGAAATTCTCAAAATGTAGACGTAACGCCGTCTATGAGACTTGATACGTTTTAGTCCCTAATCATCTTCTCTCCCGTAAGAGAAGTAATTTCGGATAAAAAGGGCGTTCAAGTCCCATTTTTTACTTTTCTGTCATTTACCGTCCGGATCGTTCGATCCGTTGATTCGCTTTTTACCATCCGAACCGTTTGGTTCGTGATTGTCATTAACAAGTTCGGATCGTTTGATCCGTTGATATTTCTATTTACTTTACGCACCTTTACAAATCCAATCCGTTTGGCTCGTCGATCGCATTTTTACCGTCCGGATCGTTCGATCCGTCGATACCGCGTTTCAATACTATCATTTACAAGTCCAAGCCGTTTGGTTTGTTGATAGTATTTTAATTACAAACGTCCGAGTAACAAAATGACTCATTGATCGCATCTTACTTGCCATCATTTTCATAAAATTGGTAACATCGTAATGCCCGGTTCAAAACAGAAGTTCGTCATTCGAACTCCTTTTCAAAACCCCTCAAAAATCGACGTTTGATATTCAAATTCTCATTTACGACTTAAAATCGACGTTTGACATTCAAACGCTCTTTTACCGAAATCAACGTTTGTCATTCAAACTAAAGATTCAAGTTCGTCATTCGAACTCCTTTTCAAAACCCCTCAAAATCGACGTTTGACATTCAAACGCTCATTTCCGACTTAAAACCGACGTTTGACATTCAAACGCTCTTTTACCAAAATCAACGTTTGTCATTCAAGCTAAAGATTTAAGTTCGTCATTCGAACTCCTTTTTCAAAACAACTCAAAAACCGATGTTTGACATTCAAACACTCATTTTCGACTTAAAATCGACGTTTGACAATCAAACGCTCTTTTATCAAAATCAACGTTTGTCATTCAAACTAAAGATTAAAGTTCGTCATTCGAACCCCTTTTCAAACTCAAAACCAACGTTTGTCATTCAAACACTCGTTTTTACCACAATCAACGTTTGTCATTCAAACCAAGATTAAAGCTTGTCATTCAAGCTCCTTTTCAAAAGCAACACAAACACACACACACACACTTTTCGAGAAAGGTAGAAAGACTCGTCATACGAGGCGTTTCGGGTGATCTCAACATACTCTTCCCGAAATGTAACGTGACCTCCGAACTTAACAATCTCTAGTAAAAAAAAAAAAGCCTTTTTTCAAGTTTTGGCTACCAATCAAAACGACCATTTTTCCAAGCCTTTTCCAAGTTTTGGCTACCAATCAAAAAGACCCTTTTTCAAAGCATTTTCCTAAGTTTTGACTACCAATCAAAACGACCACCTTTTTCAAAGTTTAGGCTCATAATACAAAATGGCGTGGCGACTCCTCTCTTTTCCAAGCGAGGTCCCAAGTTGCGAAAGCCGCTCGCCGTGTTCCGCGCGCGATCCGGGTAATTTCAGTTGACGACTCTGCTGGGGATCGAACATGTTTTTTCAAAACTCATTCATTTAAAAAAATATTATGTGGGTCAAAATTTCGTTTACCCTTCCTCATTTTGTGTGCTTATGTTTTTCAAAATATCGAACTGTTTAAAAAAAAGATGTTGCATTTTCATCTCGTTCAAAATCATAACATGTGCATTTCCGTTCCTATTTGATTTCTGTGCTATATTCTGAACTACGCATAAATTCTTTAAAACGCATTCTGAAAATCTCTATTTTACTCAGAAAAAATAATTTAGTGACCGCACACTACTTGCACTGTTGCCTCGGTACACCGCACGCTACGCGCACTTGCTGCCTCAATACACTGCACACTACAACCCTCAACCCGGGGTGACCCTTCAGTTGTAGCTTGATTGGTCTGACATACACCTTTCGAGCGCACACGGGGTCATCCCAGCCCGTGTAATCCATACACTCTTTGTGTCACACTTCGTCCAAGACCTTGGTTGGTTTTTGGCTTAGTTCGTGTCATAAAGCCTAAGTGTATGCTTTTACGCCGATCTCCCTCACAAGTCAAACTTAAAAGTTGAGATCGAAGGTCGTTCTCGACTCGAAGTCTTAGCTTTTCAGCCTTGACTTTGACGCAGAGCCGCGCTAAAAACGTACCCGAAGGTTCAATGTGACGCCGTGTCATCAAACCCTCAACGTATGCACCATGCCAGCCATAACTCGGGCAACGCCAAAGCTAAGGCCCCTCGCGCAAGCGAGTCAAGAGAGGTCATGCTGAAATTTCGGCACAATTTCTGCCTTAACTTAAGGACGTTGACTTCGACCGTGACCCGCATGTCATATACGTTGAAAGTTTACATGACCAGCTAGCCTTAAGTTCACTTTTTCCTTTGTCGGTGGAATTCGCTTGCCTTATTGGACCCTCACTCGGGATTGCCCGTCCCGGGAAGACGATTTCAGGTGAAAAACGAGGTTCTTATAAACGTAGTGTCGGGATCCACTGATTCAAGCCCTAGGTTAGTTGCGAAAAAGAAGATGCAATCTTTTCCAACCAATTAAGACTCTGAGAAAACGCGTTTTAAGTAAACATTAAGCAGTAACTGCACGTTGGACAAGCCCAAAACCATGAGCCAAATACCCATTCCGAAACCTAAGCCCTGCCTTTCATTCCCTGCAGCGAACAGAGAGTGGTTCAGAATTCCGGGTCAGCGCTTGCCAGAATTACAGTTACTGCTGCATTAGACAGTTTTTTGGTTCCCTCAGTTCCTTTAGCCAGACTCTCCGACATGTCAGACTCCCCGAGAAATCGTGACGGGAACAGAACCCCGCCACCGGTAACAGATATGACACTGGAAGAAGCCATCTGGGCCTGTAAGGTTCACAAGAAACAGAAAGAGGATCAGCAAAGTTTCGTGGTACAGCTTCTGAATGAACGGGGTATATTAGATATCCCTCAACCAGACGGTACTTTCGTTCTACTCGAGGACGACGACCCTCCCCGATCAGCTCCTCAAACCTTCAACCAGGTTCATCCCCCGCCAAACTACGAGATTCCTTCAAATCAAGGAAATAACCGACCGAGGCTTCATATTGCCACCTCTCAAGGCACCCCCATCATATACGACCAAGACATTTCTACCCCCATCACTCAATATAACCAGTGCAGCGCTGGGCCATCTCAAACAGATACCAATATCCTCCAGTATCCTCCCGGGTTCAACCCGTTGCCTATAGACGAACCTCAAAACACCGGGACAAAACCCCGATGCAACCCAGAAAAGGCCCCCATATACCTACATATATCAAGCCTCCTACCTCCAATTACTGCCTCTCATATAGCAGCACCCGGCCCCGAGCCTCAGAATCCGCCACTGGACCCAGCCCTGGCATGGATGGTCGAACAAATGAAAGAGCTGAAAGCCAGCATGGGCAGCTCAAAGCAAGAAATGCTCATATCCACAAATTCGGGAATGGTCACACCTCTCCTTGCCAAGTTCAGAATGCCAGAAATGGACAGATTCGACGGGACCGAATGCCCACAGACGCATGTTGACACCTACGTTCTCGGCATGAGAGCAAAAGGAGCGACCCTCCAGAAAATGGCCGACCATTTCCAGCACGCTCTCAAGAGTTCAGCACTACGATGGTTCCTAAGGGTCAAGCCCACAGATCGCCATACCTGGGATCAGATCAGCAACATCTTCCTGGAGCGTTACCGATCCAACCTAGAGTAGGAGACAAGTCGTGAAGACTTAATCACCACCGAGCAGAAAACAGACGAAAGCGTTGGAGAATTCTACAAAAGATGGAGTTGGAAACTCTCCGAAATCATGGAGCCACTCTCCAAAGATGAACAAATGCGGATCTTCAAGTCCTGCTTGAGGCCGTCCATCAGAACACTCATCAGCCATCACTTCTTCCCGGATCTCCGAGCCATGGTCAATGTCGGCTCACAGTTCGAAAGGATCTCAAAGAAAAGCTGGCTACAGTGCCGTCTTACATATACAGATCAACAACCACATTCAATCCTGCACCGGCCCCCCGACAAAGGGAATGATACTTCTGTCAACTACATTCATCAGGGACAACAGTCAAGCAACAGAAACCCAGCCCTGCAAAGCAATGACTCTCCCAAGAAGCTGCCTTCGATACGCTTCGACAAGCTAGATATGCCTCTGAGTAAAATGCTGGAAGGAATAATCAAAGAAGGCATCCTCAAGCCTGTTGAAAACTACAAACCGAAGAATCCTGCAGCCAATGCCGACAAAAGCAAGTATTGCACCTTCCACCAATACCATGGGCACACAACTGGCAAATGCCTGGGGTTATGGTATGAGATCCAGAATATGATAGAAGAAGGAAAGTTGGAGCGTCCCTGTGGACCTAATACAGTTGGAAACCCTTTTTCGAACAACAACAATATAAACTCCATTGAGTGGGTACCAAAGAAGATTGCCGCAGAGCAGTTCCTCCGCCTCTTCCAGCTAAGTCCTCATCAGACTTCCACATCTGGTACGATGTATGTTCTGTTCCGAATGCCTTGAATATGAGTTCCAGGACATGATCAGGGGCGATTCTCCCAGAAAGCAGAAGAAACAGTCTTCTTAGCAGAAATTGAAAGAGAGGTACGAAGCCGGAGACACCAGCGTGGGTACACTCGGAGAGCCATCCGGGAAGTTCGACTACTATGTACTCTACTCCAGCAAGCCTTCCCTTCCTTCAAGCAGCACAGCTTCAGAACAGACAGGGGTGGGAAAGCCGAAATATCCTGCTGACACCAAAGCTCAAGCCTCAGGACACCGGAATATCTCAAATCTTGGCAACCTTACTGCCAGCCAGAAGCCTAATCCCCCGCAGGATTAGCCAAGGTTCAACTTGCCCAACTTCAAAGTACGGACCGGCAAAGGAAAGTCAAAGTCAACTTGGCATTCACACTCAATCAACGTGCTGACCAAGGGCGGCCACCGCCACAAGCAGCCTCGACACAATCCCGAGGCACCACCAAAACCTTTGCCTCTCAAGAGGAAGACAGGAAATGGATGGCTCGATGACTCTCCCTCTCCAGAAAGAGATCAGATCTACGATTCCAGACTGTATGGCAGCATGCTCACCTTCTATGACGAAGACCTACCAAAAGGGGCCTCAGGACATAACGAAGCTCTGCACATCACTGTTCGGCTCAACACTATCTCCTTCCCTGGAGTCCTGGTAGACAACGAATCAGCAGTCAACGTCCTTCCCCTCAGCATGATGCGAGCCTTACGCATCGATGAAGGACATATGACCCCATCTGCCAGAACTATCAAAGCATACGACAACACGTCTCGTCCCATCATGGGAACAGTGACTCTGGAGCTCTGGTTCAAAACCCAAATGGTGCCAGTAAAGTTCCACATGATGGACATTCTGTCTGAATTTACAGCCCTGCTGGGACGCCCATGGCTACACCATATGAAGTCTATAGCCTCCACTCTCCGTAAGTGTGTCAAGTCATAAACCGATAAGGAGATCTTGAGGTCATCCGAGGAGACAGTTTCCTCATAGGCAACGAAGCCGAAATGCCAACTAATCGTGCACGCAGCCATGCACTTGTGCTACCTCCTGCAAACCGACAAAAGGACAACGGGGGAAAATCTTATCAGAATCCCTCAGAGTCCGGAGGTGCTAACTACGTCAATGCCCTCAAGCAGGAAGATCCTGAAGCAGTCAGATTCATCAAGTTCAATTGCCGTTTTCGCGTCTTGGATCCAGAATGGAAAGAAAACTTGGGCACCGCAATGATACGGGGACACAAACCCCCTATCTCTGATCGAAGGTTCGTCAGCATCCTCCGAGCAAACTCTCTGGCCACACCAGACGAAGAAATCTTCACAATAAAGGTCAACAGGCATCGACATACTCGTGAAGAATGTATGGCATTCGTATGGGATGTTTTACACACAGAACTGCCCACCGAGCCCCTCTGCTCAAGCAGAGGACATGAAGTTTTTCTAGCAGCACCAGCTTCGCAACAGGGCACAAGACGCCCTTTGGTCTGGGTTGAACCGTCAGACGGCAACGAATCAGAACTCTCCGGAGTAGAAGATGCGGCAGATCCGCAGGAAGATCCTTACATACACATGCTCAGTTTTGGGGATGACACCAGTTCCGACGAGGTCACCTACGATGAAGGATCAAATACCATGGAAATCGTCAAACTTAATGTCCAGTACAGACAGTTATCCGACGAGTGGAAGCAAATGGTGGACATGACCAAGAATCCTCCAGATCATGTAACCGACGACGACTTCGTCAACATCATCTTCTCCAGATATCCTGACGAGACCAAGGATCCAGTCCTTATTGTCAGATTCTGCGATGTGAAAGTTACCCTCGATGATTGCCTAATCATGGTAAACGAGGCCTTGGCCAAGAGAACTCAAGGCTTATCATCATTTCCAGTTATCAGCCCCAGTGGTAACTGGCCCGTGCCGTCAGTCAAACTCACAGCCAAGAGCGCCGCCAAGGCCGAAGGCATCGACAAAGGAGACAGAGCTCCTCACTTTGCTACAAGTCATATCAGCCTCGGGAATGCCTCCAGTAGCCACCCTGAGAACATCTATGAAAGTGCTCCCAGCGAGACAGATCAAGCTTTCGAAGAAAGGAACGATCACCTCAGCATCAACATGCTCATGTTCAACCCTATTCGCAGCCATCACGGCCACGGATTCAGACATCCCGCCAGCAAGCTGCTAGCTCTGATAGACTTGGCTCTCGAACGAGACCATCAGCATCACAGAATTCAACACCCCCGTTAGTTTGATCAAACAGATATGGGCAAACTTCTTGGTGACCGAGATCAAAGAAGGCCGCATGGAATGTCCGAGCACGACTTCCTTCGTCAATATAATCTAAGTGTTTCCGCCATTTGGAGATTTGGATGTGATGATAGTTCTAGACACCAGTCACATAGCGCGCACCTAAGGAGACTACTTAACTCTCGCAAGAAAAGCCCTCCTGGAGCTAGTTGCACAAGACAATCACCTCTGGAACGAAAAAAAAGCTCAGAAGACTCACAGGGACCAAGCCCTTAAAGCGTCGCAAGCAACTTCGGACAGACAACTAGAGGCCACTCCTAATTCGACCTCAAAGGTTTTGCCCATGGCAACTTCATGGATTACCATCGTTTCTCAACAAACCCCCTCAGGCAAGGGAGGGCGGTCAATGGTCCAAATGACCTAGGAGATGGAATGACACAGCACAAGGAGTACATAGCCCAGCAGTATGAGAAATACAAGCGCTTATCTCCCCGAGATAAGCAAACCCTTTGTGAAAGCGATGACGAAGACGAGGAAGTTATTCTCTTCCAAGCCAATCATTAAGTCAACAAAACCGGAATCCCAAGGGTCCTGGGAGGATGGGAGCGGATCATTTCCGTTCTCAAGTTAAAAGGCCAACTGAAAGAGGAAGGTCTATTCAAAAAGAAGAGAAAAATGGAAATACATCTCCAATAACTGCTCAGGGAGATTCCACAGACTATAACATTCGTTTACAGAAACGATTAACTGGGACAAAAGCCAGTCACATGGGCAGATGTCCGGGAAGCCGTGTACTCACCTTCCGACATACCTGCCACTCAATTAAAGCAGCAGAGAATGCTCTCCCCAATGGAAGTTTATCTAGACTGCCGCATACGGTTCAAAGAAGTGCTGGCTATTCTCATATGGGAAGAAACGCAAGCGCTAGCTCTCGACGAAAGCTCTACTGCAAGAGAGCTGATCTGGGCTAAAAGCGGAGGAAAGTTAGCAAACCATGACTACTTCTTATCCCAACTCCAAAATGCCATGAGCCTGCTCTGCAAGAAGGAGAAAAATGCAGTATACCGTGAAGAGATTAGAGAGACAGTTCGCATGAACTAAGAACTCTCTAGCCTCCCTCGGAGGGTCAGCAAGACACATTTCAGTCTTGGCAACCACTGCTGCGCACTGACGTTCGAACAACTGCGGCAAACCATAGGCTCCCTCCCTGCAGAGGCACCTAAACCAGTATCTTGGGACAGAATCTGGAAAGCTGCCGAAGCCCCCAGGAAGACATCTATAGTCAACGAATTGAGAGAGGACACATGGCCCTATGCTTCAAAAAATCCTCCTCTGACTATGGCTCAACTCAAAGCAACCTATTCAAAGGGGACCAAGCCTGACGTCAACGTTCTGACCCAATCTGGTCAAATACATGTGCTACCGCCCAAGGCCACCAAAAAGCCAACAGAACCAGAACCGCAACCCAATCTGCCCGAAGAAACAAGTTTTGAAAAGGAGGCTCGATCCTCACTCAACTCAAGCAAACCCAAGCGAACATTTCCCTATGGTCCCTGCTCACATCTTCATACCCTCACAAGCTCAAGCTAGAGGAAAGTTTGGCCCGTACTATGGTCCCCATGGACGCAACTCCAGAAGAAGTAATCCAGATGATCGACAACATCCACTATGGAAACATTATCACCTTCACAGATTTGGACCTGCCAAAATTTGGGGCTAATCAAAATGAGCCGCTCTACATCACTGTTTAGTTGGATGAGCGTCGCCTCCCCCGCGTACTGGTAGATGGAGGTTCCAGAATGAATGTCTTGCCTGCCAAGATGATAGACCTGCTTGACATCAAGCCCACATATTTGAAGCCTTCAGTCCACACTGTCAAGGCTTATGACTCTACTTCCTGCACAGTTCTCGGGGTTGCTACTTTAAACATCTGGTTCGGCAAACGGATGTTCCCTACCGAATTTCAAGTGTTGGACATTCCTATCACTTTCACAGCCATCCCGGGACGACCCTGGCTGCATCAAATGAACAGTGTGGCATCCACCCTTCATCAATGTATCAAGTCATGCAAGGCAATGAGCTGACAATAGTCTACGGTGACAACGTCACCACCGAAGGGACCTGCACCAACGGCATTCCAATGTTAGAGATCAAGCATGATGACGATATGGCATTAACTGGATTCACCTTGGAGACTTCCAAGATTCAAATATGCAGCGTGGACCTTCCACTATTCTGGGACAAAATCCCTCCTGCCATGAAGATGATGAAACTCATGAACTTCATCCTGGGACTGGGGCTCAGCAAAAGGTTACAAGGCCAACACCAAGTCATCGAAGTCAAGGACCACACTACAGTCCAGGGGCTCGGTTATGTGCCAACACCAGCTGACATCAGGGAAAATAAAAGGCTCGCCAGCACCAAAGCAGCAGCCTGCAAAAGTGGAACCTCCTACGACACACCCAACCTCCGACCTTACAGTTTCGACCTCGCCCGCTACTTCATCAACGGAACCGACAGCGGAACCAACAACAGACCTGAGGGAACCGACAGCGGAACCGACATCAGAACTGAGGGAACCAACAGCAGAACTGAGGGAACCGACAACAGAATTGGGGGAACCAACAGCAGAACTGAGGAAACCGACAGCGAAACTTATGAAGATGAGAAAGAAACAAGAAAAGTCAGTGCAGAGACTACAGAAAGGATGGGAAAGCTAGCACAGGACCTCGAGCGTTTCAGAGGACTCAAAGCTAATCTGATAAGAGGAGCATTCCTCAGCATCACTGCTCTACCTGGACCAGTTGCCACCACAGTTCTTCATGAGTACTCATTCAAGGGGATCCCAGACATAGAGGAGCAGCTCGAGATACTCTTCATTGGAAACAGACTGTTTGGGTCAGCCTCCAAGGCCACATTCAAAATAGCAACTCCAAAGCAGAAGGAACCAAAATTTGTGGAAGTGCTTTTAGTGGACCCTCTCTACAGAATCTTTTCAAAGAAGTCATAGAGGTACCAAACCTGATTGACCTGGGCTCCGAGAACAACGTAATCGCCATGATCGGGTTAGCTTAAGCCAAGCCTCTCGACCCCCAAACCCTCACAAAGCATCCAGCAATGCCACTGAAAAACTGAGTGACTTTCATCGGACCAAGGGCAAGCCAGACAGAAATGGAAGACAAAATGGGCCTGCACCCATATCTCCCTAAACCTAGTCTCAAACCCTCCGAGTCTGTCAGTGTCAAAGTCCAGTCCTCTGAGTCATCCGACGACCTCACGCCGGAAGACTATGATAATGTAGTCAACAATGTATATCCGTTCGTCTTAAATCAAAAATTTGACCTTTCGAATTATCCACTCATTGCCACTTTAACAACTGATAAGTTAACGAACAACTTAAAAGAAGTTAATAATGACTCACTTGATAAAGAAGCAGACACACTAAACGAACAATACATTTAAGAAGTTATAAAGCGTGTAGTTGACCAAGAGGACAATCGGGCTCAAGCTGCTGTGAACGTGGGCCCAAAATCGCGGATGTGAACCGTGTTTTGATTATAGGGTCACCGCTTCACCTCAGTTTGAATACATCCAGTTTATTGAAAAATGAAGTCGCCACGCCATTTTGATTTCCTCAAAACTTTGAAAAAAAGGAATAGGGTCCGGAGGTTAAGTTACTCCTTGGGAAGAACATTTGGCGTTCACCCAAGGAGCCTTGCCAAAGGCAAGTCTTCCTAGATCTGATTTTTATGCTTACGTTTGTGCTCTCGTGTGTGTGTGTGATTTGAAAAGGGGATGGAATGTGCCAAGTTATCTTCCGGACGTATAAACCATTTAAGTTGGTTATCGCTCGGGATTCCTTGGATTTGATGTGTTTGGGATTTTGATCCCGTGCTCATCTTAGACTTATGATCATCATTAAGTGACCTTTTTCACCCTCCCGCTGGGATAATCAACCATATTAGGCTTAAAAGCCTTGGTGTGTCTTAAACCAATGTTCTTCGGGACAAGGTCTTTATGTGATCGAGAGAGTGGGACACCTTTTTTATAGTCCAAGAATGAGACTCTTTAGAAAGGAAGAGCCTCTGCCCATCAATCCTACATCTTGAGACAATTTGAGCTTAGTAGGGACGTTTATGCTCGTCTCAAGTGATGATCGGAGATGTAGGGGCCAAGGTTCGTCCGCTTCTAAAGAGACGTCAACTATGGCATCTTTAGTGGAGGAAACGATGTAAAGATGAGACCTTTACACCGATCCACCCCACATGATGCTTCAAGTACCAAAGGGACTAAGGGGAGGGGTATAAAGATTGGATCTTTATACTCGTCCTATGTCTTTCGTGCCTTATGAAGGTCACTAGACAATCCTTGGAGAGTGATCCAACCATGAGGGACATGGGGGAGTTGCATTGGAAAGTAAAGATTGCATTTTTATGAAAATAAGTGTAAGGAACACTATGGGAACTAAGGCTATGAATGTAAAGGGAAGACCTTTGAGGCTTTCCTATGTCCTTTAAGAACCTTGAAAGTGTGATAGCATCACACTTGGCCAAGTCAAAAAGGTTGACTTAATTATGTTTTGTTACTTTCTTATGTATTTAATTTAAGTAAATACTTTGTATATTATTTGTTATATTTACTAACATATTAACCAAATTTTATTATGTGTTTAGTATTGTTTTTGGTTGTTTATTATAGGACTCTCACATGGGATAAAGATGGCTTGAAGAAAGATAAAGAGATAAAGGAAGGTTGGTGATAATCAAGCTATCCAATCAAGGTCATCCTTACCCATCAAGCTTAGAACTCCTTGGCTATAAATACATGACCCAAGGCAGTTCCAAGGACACGGTTTTACACTCCAAAAAGGCTGAGGGATTTCAGGCTGAGAGGAGTTATGTTTTAGTGAGAGTTCTCTTTGTTGATTTTTGTCATTCTCTTAGTTTACGTTTTGTAATCGGTTCAAAAGTGATTTAGTAAGAGAATTTTATTGTCTACGGCATATTGCTGTAGATAAGTGTTTAATCCTTTGTTTATTTCTTTTCTATTGTATTATTCCGCTGCATTTCTCTGTTGTGCTAGTGCTGGTGCGATAGCATCAGGACTCACATCAGTTAGTGTCGTGTTCTTGTGAACTTCCTAGCCGCTCCATTTCTTTCAATTGGTATTAGAGCCATCACTCGAATTCACTGAGTGAGATCCAAGAAAGAGTGGTCATTATGGAAGGGCACTTGAATCAATACCGTCCCCCGGTTTTAGATGGAACTAATTATGCCATCTGGAAAGCCAAGATGCGTCTCTTCATCAAAGCAATTGATGAACAAGCATGGCTAAGTATTATTATTCCATGGTCCCCTCCTAAGGTTGAAATGAAAAATAAAGAAGAAGAGGGTGAAACCTCCGAAAAAGTGTATAAAATCAAACCTGAGGAAGAATGGACCACAGATGAGGTCACTCTTACTAATTACAATTCCAAGGCTCTTGGTGCTATTTCAAGTCATGTGGATGAACACATGTTTAGACTTGTCTTAAATCAAAATATAGCAAAGAAAGTCTGGGATATTTTGCAAGCTCACTGTGAAGGTGATGATAGTGTTAAGGCCACTAGGTTGAGAATTCTCATGACCAAGTTTGAAAACTTGAGGATGAATGAGACGGAGGACATAAAAAGCTATTCTGCAAAAATGAGAGAAATCTCAAATGAATGCCTCTCCCTAGGTGAGCCTATTTCAAATGCTAGACTAGTATGCAAAATGTTAAGAACTGTTACTGATAAATTTAACATTAAAATTGCTGCTATTGAAGAAGCAAATGACACTGCAACCATGGCTTTAGATACTCTTGTGGGTAAGCTAACTATGTTTGAAATGAACATTTCTATTCAGCAACAACATAAAGCTGAAAGTGTTGCTCTTGCTTCTGCTCTTTCTAAAGTATCCTCAATTCCAAAAGAGATTGAAGAAATCTCAAATGAAATTGATACCTCTAATTTGGAAACCGAAGATGTTGCTCTTTTAACAAAAAAATTTACCTCTTTTCTGAAAAACAAAAGAGACAACAAATTTCCCTCAAAGAAACCAACTACTTTTGATAAACCAAAAGAGGATACGGAGAGTGGTTTCAAGAAACCCACTAGTTTTTCCAAAAACAGATTCAGAGTTTTTCCAAAAACAGATCTGAATCTGTTCAATGTAGAGCCTGCAAAGGCTTTGGGCATTATGCAAATGAATGTGCCAACACGCTGAAGAAAAAGGGGATGAGCTTAAGTGCGACCCTTAGTGATAGTGAGGACGAAGATTAATCGCTAAACTTAGCAATCATGGAAATCTCGCCTCCAAATCATGAAAATCAATCTGATGTATCTTCAGATGCTATCACATCTACCATCACATCTTCTGAATCCATTATAAACTGTTATACCTCCTCGGTGAATAAGAAATCTGAGAATGCAGAAGAAGATGATGGAAGCTATCAAGAACTACTTGATGCCTATGCTGATCTATATGCTGATTGGGAAAAGCGTGTTGAAAAAATTGCCGTCTTTGAAAAGGTAACTGAAAAACTCTCTACTGAATTATCTAAAGTTAAAGATGAACTGAAGGATGTATCTACTGAAAATGATAACCAAAAGGATTCAATTGCTAAACTTGAGGTCATGCTTACTAAACGTGACATTGAACTTGAGAAGACTAAAACCGAACTCACAGAAGCCAAGAAAACTTTTGAAAAGATGAATCTTAGAAAGGCAAATCTTGATGAGGTTCTTAATGTAAGTAAGTTTTCGAAAACAGGTCTTGGTTTTGAATCAACCTTTTTAAAGAGGGAGAGAGTAGTTCCTCGAAACCTAAAACTTTTCGCAACCAAAAATCATCAACCAAGAAGAAAAGATTTGTGTGCCATTACTGCTTCTTACCAGGACATATAAGACCTTTTTGTTATAAAAGGATTCATGATCTGGGAAAAGATGCCCCTCAGATGAGTGGTAGGATGCACTCACATCACCGCTCACATCGCCAGAAAACAGGTCAGTTTGTCTGGAGAAAAGAAGAATGAGGAATGCAAGGTAGTGTTCACCTCTCTCAAGAGCAGCATTGCTAGCTCATGGTACTTTGATAGCGGGTGCTCAAGGCACATGACAGGTAACTATCAAAGGTGGAAATGTGAATTATGGGGGAGGAGCACAAGGCAAGATTGTTGGTAAAGGTACGTTATGTGTAAATAACATGCCTAAATTAAAAAAAAATGTCTATCATGTGGAAGGTTTGAAAGCTAATCTCATTAGTATAAGCCAACTGTATGATGACAATTTACATGTTAATTTTGACAAACATGAGTGCAAAGTGTTTGATAACACTAACCAATGCTTATTCACTGGAGTAAGGTCTCAAGATAATTGTTACAAATTTGGTGACAATTTATCCTGCCTTAGCTCTAAAGCAAATGAACTTGAATTATGGCATCAAAAGTTAGGACATGCTAGCTATAGGAAAATAGAAGAATTAGTTAGATTTGATGCTGTTAAACACTTGCCCAAACTTGATTTTAAACAATCAAGTGTGTGTGGTCCTTGTCAAAAGGGCAAGCAAACCAAAGCTTCTCATCCAAAGGTTGACAAAAGTTCCACGTTTGAAATTTTGGAATTAATTCATACTGACCTTATGGGACCTATTGAGGTTGAGAGCTTAGGTAAAAAGAAGTATTCGTTTGTTTGTGTAGATGATTTTTCGAGATATACTTGGGTGCTCTATTTAAAAGAAAAATCTGAAGCACTTGAAGTATTTAAAGTTTGGTACAAAAAAATAAAAAACTTGTATGGTAAGAAAGTTATCAAAATTAAATCTGATCATGGTACTGAATATGAGAACACCTTGTTCTCAAAATTTTGTGACTCCAAAGGAATCACCCATGATTTTTCAGCCCCTAAAACCCCTCAACAAAATGGGGTTGCTGAAAGAAAAAATCGTACTTTACAAGAGATGGCTCGTGTCATGCTTAGTTCTAAAAACATCTCTAAACGATTTTGGGCTGAAGCACTTAATACTGCTTGTCACATAGGAAATAGAGTTTATTTAAGAGTTGGATCAACCATGACTCCCTATGAAATCCTTCTTGGTAAAAAACCTACTCTTAAATACTTTCATATCTTTGGATGCATCTGCTATGTTCTTAATGATAGAGATTATCTATCTAAATTTGATTCCAAAAGTGACAAAGCTGTTTTCCTTGGATATTCCACTAATAGTAGTGCTTATAGAGTTTACAATCTTAGAACTAAAACTGTGACGGAATCTATAAATGTTACATTTGATGATTCTGCTGATTTAAATATAAAATCTCTTGAAGATGATGTCTCAGATTGTATAGAGACAATACAGGAATCACAGAATCAAGCTGAACAAACGAAGCAAAATGAACTGCAGAAAGCAGATGCAGGTACTGATGCTAGTACATCCTCACCTACATCAAGACAAACAGAATCTGCTTCAGAATCCGAAGATTCTGACTGTGAGGCAGGGAATTTGGATAGAACTAAGGACATACCCAGCAGAGTACAAAAGAATCACCCAATATCTCAAGTGGTAGGTGATGTAATTGAGAAACTTAGCACAAGGGAAAAGCCTAGGGTCAACTACCGTGAGTTGGCTGGGCTAAGCTGTATTGAATCACAAGTAAACAAGGTTAGTTCTTGCTGTTTTGTTTCTAATATTGAACCTAAGAATATTTTAGAAGCTATGAAAGATGATAATTGGATTGTTGCCATGCAAGAGGAACTAAATCAATTTGAGAAAAATGATGTATGAACTTTGGTTCCTAGACCTATAGAAGGAAATGTAATAGGAACTAAGTGGATTTATAAGAACAAAACTGATGAAAATGGTCAAATTACTAGAAATAAAGCTAGGCTTGTAGCCCAAGGATACACTCAAATAGAAGGCATAGATTTTGAAGAAACATTTGCTCCTGTTGCAAGGATAGAATCAATCAGGCTCTTACTTGCCATAGCCTGTTATTTGGACATTACTCTACATCAAATGGATGTTAAGAGTGCATTTTTGAATGGTGTCCTAAATGAAGAAGCCTATGTTGAACAACCTAAAGGCTTCACTGATCCTCATTACCCTAATCATGTCTATAAGTTGAAAAAGGCCTTATATGGCTTAAAACAAGCCCCTAGAGCTTGGTATGGGAGGCTAACTGAGCATCTCATACAAATTGGATTCAAGAGAGGAGAGGTAGATAAAACCTTATCTATTTTAAAAGAAAATGTAGGGATCTTGGTGGCCCAAATTTATGTTGATGACATTGTATTTGGATCATCATCCAAAGATATGTTAGACTATTTTGTCACAAGCATGACCACCACCTTTGAAATGAGTATGGTTGGTGAGTTAAACTACTTTCTAGGCCTTCAAATAAAACAAAATAAGGAAGGAATCTTTATCTCTCAAAGTAAATATGCCAAAAACTTGGTTAAAAAATTCTCTCTTGACAATGCTGCTCACTTTAAAACTCCTATGGGATCATCCCAAAAGTTGTGCAAAGATGAGAATGGTGAGGATGTTGATCCCACCTTATACAGAAGCATGATTGGTAGCTTGTTGTACCTTTCAGCAAGTCGTCCAGACATCATGTTTAGTGTATGCCTGTGTGCTAGATATCAAGCTTGCCCCAAATTATCCCACCTCAAAGCTGTTAAAAGAATTATTAGATATGTTGGTGGAACTATCAATTTAGGGCTAAGCTATACTCGAGAAACCAATACAAATCTGGTAGGATTCAGTGACTCTGATTGGGCAGGTAACACTGATGATAGAAAAAGCACAACTGATGGTTGTTTCTATCTTGAGAACAATTTAGTTTCTTGGTATAGTAGAAAACAGAACTGTGTATCCCTATCTACTGCTGAGTCAGAATATGTGGCTGTAGGGAGTTGTTGTTCTCAACTCCTTTGGATGAATCATATGATTAAAGATTATGGTCTTAAAAGTGATATCCTAATTATTTTTTGTGATAATCTAAGTACCATAGAAATATCAAAAAATCCTGTTCAACACTCACGTACTAAACACATTGACATTAGACATCATTTTATTCGTGATCTTGTTGAGCAAAAAATCATTAGCATGAAATCAATTAGCACTGAAAAACAGTTGGCTGATATTTTCACCAAAGCTCTTGATTTTCAGAGATTTTCCACTCTAAGGAAATCTCTGAGTTTGTGTGCAATATAATGGTGTGATCCCCCGTGTGGTCACATCATATCTAACACCTGTATGCTACAACTCTTAACAAAAAAAAAGGCATTGTATGATTTATCTCAGTGTGGTCACTTGTATTGCATCCTTGACTTGTTTTCTCTCTGAATTGTGAATCATTCTTAAATAGTAGTCAACAAAATGTTGACTCTAAATTTATCCTACTGGATGTCTCTTGGTGGGTGAAAAAACAAAAAAATATGGGAAACAGCTACTCCACTCATGGTATGAAGTCAATTCAATGTGATCAAAATGACTTCAAGAGAAAGTTTGAGTAAAATTGACAAGATCATTCGAAAGAGGGCTATCCATGAGAAATAATGAAGAGTGAAAGCTACCCATAATATATTTTTCCACAAAAAGATTATGTGTGGAAGCATTCTAGAGGCCAAACAAGATAAGATTCTAATTCATTGACTTTCATAGAGGAAATGCGTCCCCTGATGTAATTACATCCTATGCCACACATATACTGAGATTTATCCTTCACATGTGTGTAAATTATGCATCATTATGTTTAGACAAATTTTTAGGTCAACCTGGCCCTTGGTGAAAATTTTAAACAAATGTTTTTTTTCTTCAAATTTATTTTTGTTAAAATATTTTATGCTCAACAAAATTTCTTATAAATATTTTTTAATGTCCATATGTTTAGGGGGAGTATAAGTATGTGGATTTTTATTGTTTCTATGGTAGGTACATTATCTAAAAAGATTTTGTTTAATTGGTATTTATCATCTAAGGAGTCCAAGGGAATTAAGAGCACTACTCGTACTCAGGTGACTCAAAGTAAGTTTAGTCCTAATTAAACTCCTTCCAAATGATAGGCCATCATCCTTGTTTAGTTCAATTTAAACTAGAATTCTCCAAATAGTAACCTAAGCCTAGTGTGAGTAATAAGTGCAATCACATCACTTAAATACCAAAACCCTCTTTGCCTTTAAACCCTCACCGGTCACTGTTTAAACCTTCCAAACCCTTTGAAATTCCAAAAACCCTCTCTGTTTTTCCTCTAATCTTCACCAAATCAAATGGCTTCTCCGTCCAACCCGCCATCTTCGACCGCCGATCGTTCGCTGCCTCCTTCTCCGGTGGCCCAACCTACTACTGTCGTGGAGCTTTTTGTTGATGCTGAAGCTGCCCCTCTCTCAATGTCGCTCCCTGGTGCTGCTGATAACGCCATTGATGCGGACAATCCGGGAAATTTGAAGGCAGTTGGTGCTATGGCTGGCATGGCTAAGGGCCCCAACTGGTCACTAAGGCAAAAGGGTTTCTCTCCCAACATGGGAGAGTATACCCCTAAGGTTTGTCCCAACATGACCGAGCCAGATTTCATTGAAGGGGAGGATGAAGATTATGACCCCTCTGCTGATCTGAAGAGAAAAAGGGGAAAATCAACGGCTAGTGGCTCAGGTAGCTCCTCTGGTAAACCCCAATCTCAGCGTAGAAAATATTTGGGTGGTCTCACTGTGTACTCTAGTGAGTCTGATGAAGGTGATGTTGAAGCTTTCAAGGTTGTCTCTCGAAGGGCTCAGTCTGTAGAGCTTGAGGAATTGAAGGTGGCTGAGGAAATAGTCGAATCTGCTGCTCAAGACTTGGGAGATATTTTTCCTCATGTCATTGTTAGACCTGGAGATCTGCCACCTAGAAGGATCTCCACTCCTCCTCAGTCCCCTACTCATGCTACCACATGTGCTGCTGCATCCCCAACTCCATCACCTCCAGCTAACTCACCTACAGCCCCTGTTCAGTCTTCACCAGGTAACTGGTACTCTGGGGTTCATTCTGAAGGAGATGAAATTGAAGAATATGATGAGCAGGAACATATCCCTCTGCAAGATTTACTTGATCTGAAGAAAGGAAAGGGAAGATGAGAAAATCCAAAGCTGAGGCTGTGGCTTCCATTTCTGCCCAAGCATCTGACATTGGCTCAGATGATGATGAAGCTGAAGATGAGACATTCAAGCTTGGGAGAGATGAACTAGAGGCTGAGAAGGAGGATGCTGCTGAGGATGTGATCTGAAATTACCCGATCTTTTTCGCGCGCGGGCGGGGGGCGCGGAAAAAGGCGGTTGTCTTTCGCGGAGGGGTTGGTGTCTGAGACCTCGCTTCATGGGAAGGAACAAAATGAGGAGTCGCCACGCGGTTTTTGTATTTTGAGCCCAAACGTTGAGAAACGGCTATTGTGAAAAGGTGTCGTTTTTATTGGTAGCAAAAACTTAGGAAAAGGCTTTTGAAAATGGGGATCATTTTTATTGGCAGCAAAAACGAGTAAAAAACTTTTTTGTACCAGAGATTGTTAGGTTCAGAGGTCAAGTTACGTTTCGGGTAGAGTATTACGAGATCGCCCAAAACGCCTCGCATGACGAGTCTTTCTACCTTTCTCGAAATCGTGTGTGTGTGTGTGTCTTTTGAAATGGGGGCTTGAATGACAAGCTTAATCTTGGTTTGAATGACAAAAGTTGATTAGGTGACTTTTGAAAAGACGAGCGTTTGAATGACAAACGTCGGTTTGAGTTGAAAAGAGCGTTTGCGTGGCAAACGTCGATTTTGAGTTTGAAATGAGCGTTTGCATGGCAAACGTCGATTTTGAGCCGTGCGAGTCATTGTTAACGATTTTTACGGGAAAAATGCTTATTAAATGATTTTAAGTGTCAAATGGCGGCTTGGAGTTTGAAGATGAGCGTTCAGAGGCCGAACGTCATTTCGCGCGTTTTGAAAGAGAGCTCGACGGACGAACTCCGGTTTTGAACCGGGCATTACATTGTTAACGATTTTTATGGGAAAAATGCGTATTAAATGATATGCGATCAACGAATCGGGTTGCGACTCGAACTTTGAAAAGTAAATACTATCACGATCCAAACGGATCGGACTTGTAAATGACAGTATTTAAAGCAGTGTCAACGGAATCAAACGATCCGGATTCGTAAATGACGATCGACGAGGCCAAAAAGCTCGGAATTGTAAATGACGATCAACGAGGCCAAACGGCTCGGAATTGTAAATGACGATCAACGAGGCCAAACGGCTCGGAATTGTAAATGAAGATCAACGGATCGATCGATCCGGAATGGTAAATGACATAAAAAGTAAACGGAACGGGGTCGGAACGCCGTTTTAACCCGTGATTACTTCTCTTACGGAAAGAGAAGAGGATCGAGGGGCTAAAACGTATCGGACCCCGTTAGACGGAGGCGTCTACATTTCGATAACGGCGTTCGAAACGGTTATAGCGACTGGCGCGTAAACCGAGACGGAACGGGAGATTTAGAGAGAGGGAGTTATACCTATGGCTAGGGTCGACTCCTTTGGCTCGGGAGGTGTGTACGGGACACGGAAAGTGATTTGAAAGGTTGTTTCGAAGTTGCAAGGGGCGTATTTGATCGAAATACGAAGATTTCACGCGAATCGAGACAGAACGGGAGCTCGGGAGGGGTAAAAACAGCTTAGGCCGTGGGGGTGGTGATTTTTTGGGGTAAAATTTCTGTCCCTCTGGCTTTGACAGCAACTTCTATTTATAGGTGAAATTTGCAGTAGGAGTCCGGACGGACTTGGCCTGAATCCAAGGGGTTTTGTGGTATTTTGAGAATTTGAAGGACTTACTGGCAATTTCAGAAAATGTGCACGGTGAGTCCCACGGACTTCGCTTGCAAACCAGGGTATTTTGGTATTTTCCCTTTGAATTTGATTGAAGGGTGACTAGAGGGAGGTGGCATGGGCGCCACGTGCCCCTCTGAGTCACCGGCCATGTGGGAATTTGTCCCGGTCCGGTTTTGTCCATTTTTAAAATAACAGTCCGGAAATGTCCAAAACGCCCGGAAAGTGCCGGAAAATGCGTTTTTCGAAAGCCGTGCTTACGTGTGATGAAACGTGTTAAGTACGGCTTCGACGTCGGGATGCAGGGCGCCCCGGACGTCTCGTTGGCACATCAACGGGAGTTTAACGAGTTCGGTTAACTGGGCGCCGGTTAACGGATTTCGGTTAACTTTCGACGGATTTGGACGATCCGGATTTGGGTACTTACAGATTATCCCCTCGGCGTCTCCTCCGAAGGAGGTGGGGTCGTTGAAAAGATAAGGATCCAAATCGGATGCCTTACTTTGAAGGAGACACAGGCGGTCGCTGGTGGACCATAGCGAAAAGGATTCCTACGTATCCGGCGGGAATCAAGCCGATCGTAGTTCGAAAAGGGGCAAGGGCCGCGCGTGGGGACCTCGACACAGCAAGACTATTAGGAGGCGTCTAAACCTGGATGAGACCATTCGCGAGGTGCATGTACACGAATGGAGGCTGATAGAGGCGTCTGAACACAGGACTTAAAACCTTCGAGGGCGTGTGGCGCCTCAAACCGGAGTTGCGATGCCGACGAGGCGTTTATGCCTTAGGTGCTTGGGCTTATTGCTGTTGCCGGTTTTTATCTGTTGAGGATGAGCAATCGGGCTTACGGCCGGCGGGGAGATGAATGTTCACTTGCGAAGTGAAAAGGTGTTCGGAGCTTACGAGGATGGTCGAAGAGGATTGTTGCAAGGCGTTCGTGCCTTGGGGTTCGGGCTTATTGCATTTGCCGGTGAGACGAACAGCGAAGGTCTCGATAGGAGAGTGGAGGTCGGACCGCGAAGGTCGGGATTGACTGTTTGAGGTCGGACCGTGAAAGGTCGAGATGGGAGATTGAATCGGACCGTGAAAGGTCGCGATTAAGACCTTGAAATTGGACCGTGAAAGGTCGCGGTTGAGACTTGGAATCGGACCGTGAAAGGTCGCGATTGAGAATTGAAATCGGACCGTGAAAGGTCGCGGTTAAGACTTTGAAATCGGACCATGAAAGGTCGCGATTGAGACTTGGAATCGGACCGTGAAAGGTCGCGATTGAGAATTGGAATCGGACCGTGAAAGGTCGCGATTGAGACTTGGAATCGGACCGTGAAAGGTCGCGATTGAGAATTGGAATCGGACCGTGAAAGGTCGCGATTGAGAATTGGAATCGGACCGTGAAAGGTCGCGATTAAGAATTGAAATCGGACCGTGAAAGGTCGCGATTGAGACTTGGAATCGGACCGTGAAAGGTCGCGATTGAGACTTGGAATCGGACCGTGAAAGGTCGCGGTGAGACTTGAATCGGACCGTGAAAGGTCGCGATTGAGACTTGGAATCGGACCGTGAAAGGTCGCGATTGAGACTTGGAAATCGGACCATGAAAGGTCGCGATTGAGACTTTGAGATCGGACCCGTGAAAGGTCGCGGTGAGACTTTGAATCGGACCGTGAAAGGTCGCGATTGAGACTTGGAATCGGACCGTGAAAGGTCGCGATTGAGGAATCGGACCGTGAAAGGTCGCGGTGAGACTTGGAATCGGACCGTGAAAGGTCGCGGATTGAGACGAAATCGGACCGTGAAAGGTCGCGATTAATCGGACCGTGAAAGGTCGCGGTGAGACTTGAATCGGACCGTAAAAGGTCGCGATTGAGACTTGGAATCGGACCGTGAAAGGTCGCGATTGAGACTTGGAATCGGACCGTGAAAGGTCGCGATTGAGACTTGGAATCGGACCGTGAAAGGTCGCGATTGAGACTTGGAATCGGACCATGAAAGGTCGCGATTGAGACTTTGAAATCGGACCCATGAAAGGTCGCGATTGAGATTTGGAATCGGACCGTGAAAGGTCGCGATTGAAACTTGAAATCGGACCGTGAAAGGTCGCGATTGAGACTTGGAATCGGACCGTGAAAGGTCGCGATTGAGACTTGGCTCGGACCGTGAAAGGTCGCGATTGAGACTTTGAAATCGGACCGTGAAAGGTCGCGATTGAGACTTGGAATCGGACCGTGAAAGGTCGCGGTGAGACTTGGAATCGGACCGTGAAAGGTCGCGGTGAGACTTGGAATCGGACCGTGAAAGGTCGCGATTGAGACTTGGAATCGGACCGTGAAAGGTCGCGATTGAGACTTGGAATCGGACCGTGAGAGGTCGCGGTGAGACTTGGAATCGGACCGTGAAAGGTCGCGATTGAGACTGGAATCGGACCGTGAAAGGTCGCGGTGAGACTTGAAATCGGACCGTGAAAGGTCGCGATTGAGACTTGGAATCGGACCGTGAAAGGTCGCGATTGAGACTTGGAATCGGACCGTGAAAGGTCGCGATTGAGACTTGGAATCGGACCGTGAAAGGTCGCGATTGAGACTTGGAATCGGACCGTGAAAGGTCGCGGTGAGACTTGGAATCGGACCGTGAAAGGTCGCGGTGAGACTTGGAATCGGACCGTGAAAGGTCGCGATTGAGACTTGGAATCGGACCGTGAAAGGTCGCGATTGAGACTTGGAATCGGACCGTGAAAGGTCGCGATTGAGACTTGGAATCGGACCGTGAAAGGTCGCGATTGAGACTTGGAATCGGACCGTGAAAGGTCGCGGTTGAGACTTGGAATCGGACCGTGAAAGGTCGCGGTGAGAACTTGGAAATCGGACCGTGAAAGGTCGCGGTGAGACTTGGAATCGGACCGTGAAAGGTCGCGATTGAGACTTGGAATCGGACCGTGAAAGGTCGCGGTGAGACTTGGGAATCGGACCGTGAAAGGTCGCGATTGAGAATTGGAATCGGACCGTGAAAGGTCACGGTTAAGACTTTGAAATCGGACCATGAAAGGTCGCGATTGAGAGTTGAAATCGGACCGTGAAAGGTCGCGATTGAGACTTTGAATCGGACCGTGAAAGGTCGCGATTGAGACTTGAAATCGGACCGTGAAAGGTCGCGGTTGAGACTTGGAATCGGACCGTGAAAGGTCGCGGTGAGACTTGGAATCGGACCGTGAAAGGTCGCGGTGGGAGACTTGAAATCGGACCGTGAAAGGTCGCGATTGAGACTTGGAATCGGACCGTGAAAGGTCGCGGTGAGACTTGAATCGGACCGTGAAAGGTCGCGGTGAGACTTGGAATCGGACCGTGAAAAGGTCGCGGTGGGGCTTGGAATCGGACCGTGAAAGGTCGCGGTGAGACTTGGAATCGGACCGTGAAAGGTCGCGATTGAGAGATTGGAATCGGACCGTGAAAGGTCGCGGTGAGACTTGAAATCGGACCGTGAAAGGTCGCGATTGAGACTTGGAATCGGACCGTGAAAGGTCGCGGTGAGAATTGGAATCGGACCGTGAAAGGTCGCGATTGAGATTGGAATCGGACCGTGAAGGTCGCGGATTGAGACTTGAAATCGGACCGTGAAAAGGTCGCAATTGAGACTTGAAATCGGGACCGTGAAAGGTCGCGATTGAGACTTGGAATCGGACCGTGAAAGGTCGCGATTGAGAGTGAATCGGACCGTGAAAGGTCGCGATTGAGAGTGGAATCGGACCGTGAAAGGTAGCGATTGAGAATTGGAATCGGACCGTGAAAGGTCGCGATTGAGACTTGGAATCGGGACCGTGAAAGGTCGCGATGAGAGTGGAATCGGACCGTGAAAGGTCGCGGTGAGATTGGAATCGGACCGTGAAAGGTCGCGGTGAGACTTGGAATCGGACCGTGAAAGGTCGCGATTGAGAATTGGGGCGGACCGTGAAAGGTCGCGATTGAGACTTGGAATCGGACCGTGAAAGGTCGCGGTGGGATCGGAATCGGACCGTGAAAGGTCGCGATTGAGACTTGGAATCGGACCGTGAAAGGTCGCGATTGAGACTTGAAATCGGACCGTGAAAGGTCTCGATTGAGACTTGGAATCGGACCGTGAAAGGTCGCAGATTGGGGGGAATCGGACCGTGAAAGGTCGCGATTGAGACTGGAATCGGGACCGTGAAAGGTCGCGATTGGGCTTGGAATCTCGGACCGTGAAAGGTCGCGGATTGAGACTTGGAATCCGGACCGTGAAAGGTCGCGATTGAGACTTGAAATCGGACCGTGAAAGGTCGGGCGGTGGGAACTTGGAATCGGACCGTGAAAGGTCGCGGATTGAAGACTTGGAACTCGGGACCGTGGAAAAGTCGCGGTGAAAGGATTGAACTCCGGACCGTGAAAGGTCGCGATTGAGAGTTGGAATCGGACCGTGAAAGGTCGCGATTGAGAATGAATCTGACCGTGAAAATGCGGTGAGATTGAACTGACCGTGAAAGGTCGCGGTGGATTGAGACGTGAGTCGCGGTGAGAAATCGGACCGTGAAAGTCGCGGTGAGACTTGGAATCGGACCGTGAAAGGTCGCGGTGGGAATTGGGAATCGGACCGTGAAAGGTCGCGATTGAGATTGGAATCGGACCGTGAAGGTCGCGATTGAGACTTGAATCGGACCGTGAAAGGTCGCGGTGAGAACTTGGAATCGGACCGTGAAAGGTCGCGGTGAGACTTGGAATCGGACCGTGAAAGGTCGCGATTGAGATTGGGGCTCGACCGTGAAAGGTCGCGGATTGGGGAATTGGAATCGGACCGTGAAAGGTCGCGATTGAGACTTGGAATCGGACCGTGAAAGGTCAAAGGATTGAGACTTGGAATCGGACCGTGAAGGTCGCGGTGAGACTTGAAATCGGACCGTGAAAGGTCGCGATTGAGACTTGGGGTCGGACCGTAGAAAGTCGCGGTGAGGGTTGGAATCGGACCAGTGAAGGTCGCGGTGAGACTTGGAATCGGACCGTGAAAGGTCGCGGTGAGACTTGGAATCGGACCGTGAAAGGTCGCGGTGGGTGAAATCGGACCGTGAAAGGTCGCGGTGAGACTTGGAATCGGACCGTGAAAGGTCGCGGTGAAACTTAGAATCGGACCGTGAAAGGTCGCGGTGGGGCTTGGAATCGGACCGTGAAAGGTCGCGGTGAGACTTGGAATCGGGCCGTGAAAGGTCGCGATTGTGACTTGGAATCGGACCGTGAAAGGTCGCGGTGGGACTTGAAATCGGACCGTGAAAGGTCGCGGTGGGACTCTGGGGCGGACCGTGAAAGGTCGCGATTGTGACTTGGAATCGGGCCGTGAAAGGTCGCGGTGGGAACTTGGGGCCGGACCGTGAAAGGTCGCGATTGAGGATTTGAACAACCGTGAAAGGTAGCGATCAGAAACTATTATTAAATTTTAAATGCTTGTCGGGGAGACGGAATAGTGGCAGAATGTCCGGAGACATGATTGAAGCGTTTGAATGTCAAATCGCCAACTCGGAGAATTTAACTTGTCTGGAGACGGGCGTTGAAATGAAAACTAACTTTGAATTTATCCTCGGGACAATGAAGTGTTAGAAATGTCTAACCGAGAGGAAATTTACACTTTCAGAGGCCAAAAGAGGTAAAATCAAACCGCCAAAAGTTGAGGGACCAAAATGGAAGGCAATCTTTCCTCTGGTGCAAAGAAGCGAAGTCCCAGGCAATGGACTTTTACCGAATTTCCACTAAGCTCCTTTTCATGCGCGAGGTCAGGAAGGAAGAGGCCATTACCCATTCTTCCATTGTTTCCGACGCGAGAGAGGAGAGAAAGAGAGAAAAATCCAACCCAAAATTGCAAGGATTTGCTCGAATTTGTGAAGGAAATTTGCTATGGAAAGTGAAAAAGGAGGACCAATAGCTCGCCACTGGAAGGACCGGGATGACGAAGACTGAACTCGATTGGTTCTAGACCATTCGAACCATTGTTCACTTCCCATTGAACTGAGTTTTATCCGGCGAGGATAGGCCTGCAACTCCAAGGATGGGATCAAAGACAGAGTTTCTCTACAAATTCCATTAATTTTAAGAATGTGCATTCTTTAAATGTTAGAAATTTGTTAGGGATGAACTTAGGGGGATTTTAAGTGCCCTAATTGGGGCTTTTGACTTTGCTATGAGCCTTTTGTCTAGAATTGACTAGGATGTAGTTCAATTGACACTATGGGTGGATGATATTAAAAATTTTGGCTGCAAAAATTCCAATGCCTGCATGCATTTTCCAAAATTAAAGTAGCTTTACTCCTGGATCTGAGCTAAATTTTTCAAAAATTCGAAAGAATTTGAAAGTTCCGGATTCGACTGAGTTTTCAAATGTTTTGAAAGTTCCGGATTCGACTAGAGTTTTCGAAAGGATTTGAAAGTTCCGGATTCGACTGAGTTTTCGAAATGATTTCAAAGTTCCGGATTCGACTCGAGTTTTCGAAATGATTTGAAAGTTTCGGATTCCAATGAGTTTTCGAAATGATTTCAATATACGTAGAGAAATGAATGAGAACCAGTATCTCGCATTGCATCCTTTCGACATGCGTCAGCGCATTTCATGACGCGTTGCTTCCGTCTCTGCTTTGTCATACAGGACAGGACTCAAGCTAAGACTCATACAACTGCAAGAGCCTCTTGGGTGCCTTCGAGGCTGTGCAAGGTATCAGGGGCACTATCCCTGACGAGGCTCGAGAGGGAGAGAGGAGTCCGCGGCAGCCTGCGCTGGAATTCCGGCCGGGTCGGGTTTATCGCCGCCGTAGGGGCCGCGATGACCCCATACGCCGAGGGGCGTGTCCATGTATGCCGCGCCGAGCGAGTACTCACGGATACGACCCACACTTTCCATTTCGTATGGGGGAGGCGACTGTGACTCCTACGGATTTTGCCGCTATCACCGGGTTGCCGACTCTATGGCAACACGCCGGTGCTGGGTTCACGGTTACACCTGAGCATTGTCTGGGCTGTTTGGTTTTGAGTATTACCAATGCCAGGGGCTTAGGCATTCTGTGATGTGCCGAATGGAGAATCATTTCGGAGGCGAAGGTGCTGCCGCTATCCTGGTCGGGTCTCGGTGTGGATGACCGTGGAGCGTCCGGCTCGAGGGTTCCTTTGGCTCAAGGGCCAAGCTCGCCGACTTTATTCCCGACTTCGACACGCCTTGTCACTTCCCTTCGCTCGGCCGCCGATAGACTTCTGATGCCGCAGGGGGCTCAAGTGGGGAGGCCGGACCGGCCGAGCTTTACTCTACTCCTCCGGACAGGTGCCTCTCGCGGGAGAGGAGCACCCTTTTAGCCGCTTCACGCCCGTCTCGATGTAAGCTTCACGTACTTTTTCTCTTCCTTGCCTCTTTTATGTACTCGTATGATATCCGCTTTCAGTAGCCGACATAACTTTCCCCATTCTCGCAGTGTCCGGTGCCAGCCGCAGGTGTTCACCCACAGTGCTTGGGACATCAAGGAGCCGCACCGACCCCCCGTTCCCCTCTCGCCATGCCGTTGCCTCGGGTGTAAGAAGGCGAAGAGGGCTGATCTTCGAGTGTCAGCACTCGAGTGTCATACGAGGAGATGATCTCCTCGCACTGAACCCGGAGTTCTCTCGAGGATCCAAACTCGACCTCGGTGGGAGGTAGGGTTCGATCATGTCGCTGCGCTGGACGCATTGCCGCCGAGACTACACGGCGCGACAGCTCCCGGTGGGACTTCACGTGACGGCCACGTATCCGGGGGAGCAGGCGTGACTCGTCGCATAGATAAAGTGCAGTCTCTTCCCCTCGCGCCAAGGTGATCCTCCTTTCAGACATGCAAGATCCCTGGGAGATGCCGATGGATGAGCCGGGAGGGTACCTTCTGTGGCAGGCGGTACTACACCGAGGTACATCATAGCTGGGCCGCCTATGATGCTTTCGAGGACGAGGCCGAGGAGCCCGGCAGTACAAGATAGAGAGGGCGAGGTCCCCGGGAGGTCCCCGAGATTTTCCTGGCCCCGCGAGCCAGGCTAGCGCACGAGGGCCGGACGGTTCGCGTAGGCGATTTCAGTGATCCCGCCTCCCCGCCGAGCCGAGACCACTGACATGGCAGGCATGGACCCCAATGCTTCTAAGGTATGGAGCACCCTTTTTTGATCTTTCTCGCATTTGATAGCAAAGTATTCCGCAAATGTCAGAGATCCGTACTCCTTCGCTTTGTCCGATGACTTTCCCGGTTCGCAGTGTATCCGGCCGTACGTACAATGACGCCACGAGGTCAGGACGGGTGGTCTCGCCTACGCTTGTGAGGCTCGGTGGAGTTCATGCGGTGCGCAGCCTGGGAGACAAGCCGCGGACGTCCGGCGGACGGGGGGCCGTCTAGGCCGCAGAGATTCCGCCTCGCTCCCAGCCAGCCTCCAAGTGGGGAGGACTTTACACAGGGGTTCAAATGCGCCCGCGGCGGAATGGCTGGATTTGGAGCTCCTTCTTCTCGCGCACTCTGGGCGCGAGGAGTGGGAGTCCTCGAGTTCGCGTACTCCGAGGAGGCACTTTCGCCTATTCCCGACTGGGAGGAGTTCTATGAGTTCGTTCATTGCGACTGGGATCCTAGCAACGGCGGAGAAAGCAAAGCACGGGCCGAGTGTAATTGGATGACGCAGCAAAGACTCGTAGTAGTCCCCTTTACCGCTTTCTTTTAATCGCTTTGTTTAGACAAAAATGCATGTATTGTGTCAGAACAAATTTTGATTTGAACCGTATTTGCAAAAAGTTAAGTCGCCCGTGGGCTAACTCCGCATTTCGCATATTTATTCTCGTGGATCACCTTCCGTTATTTTTGGCAAATAAGCAAATAGGTTAATCAAAAAATAAATAAAAAAGAGAAATGCATTAAAATTGAACGGTCAAAAATTAAGCAATGTATGCACTAATTTTTAATTATTTGCAATCATGCACGAGCCCTGGCCAAGGGATACTCGATATTTGTTGAATGAAACCATGGGCAAGACGCAGATTTCTCAAAGGTGAACAGGGCATGGCTTCGAAATGTTTCCAATTTTAGGGGCAAACTGGTCATGCAGAGTTCACTCAAGTCAACTCAGCAGAGGGAGTCCCACGGGATCTAGAACCGAATTTCCGCATTCTTAAATTGCAGCTTTCAGCTTTGCAATTGTTTAAGAAAACCGCGCATAGTTTTGCTTTTGGATCTATTCCGGCTGAATTCCTTTCTCAAACTTTCTTAAGGTTCCTTTCGCCATTTTCTCGATCATGGCTCCCTTTTCCTCAAGTTATCAGCCTTGATTGCAAGAGCGATATTTGGACAACTTTCGGGCCGTGGGTACGTAACCACACGAGGCGTAACAAAAGGTTTTTCGAAGGTCACGTTACATGATTAAATCCGTTCGGGGCTTTGAAGTGAGCTCATGCGCGATTGGGATCTTTCGAGAGCCGCGTCTCGGCTCCGGGACGTACGGAGGGAATGTGTACGTCTTTTCGTACAACGAAATCACTCCTACGCTTTGGAAGATTTCGCTGCCATTCTCGGGAGGACCCGAGACTCGAACAAAGCCTAGTTCTTCCGTATGTCGGTGGTACGCCACCGCGAGAAGCTAGCTGTCTTTTGGCTTTGGGTATCTCTACTGAGAAGCATACTAGGATGCCGATACAGATACCGATTACACGACATTTCTGACCGCCCGAAAGATTTCGGCTCTGAGCCGAGGGGAGCGTTTTGTTCGTGGGACGCGCTTCGCTTCGTGCGCGATTGCTACTCCGTCTCACATTCACGTCCCTCTCGGGGCGTGTGCCATCACAAAGCAGCACCGGGACCTCCGGTGCGAGCAAAAGGCACGCGTGAGGCCATGGGGAGACATCGTGCTATCGGGTCTGGGCGAGACGTTCCTCGGGCATAGGCCGGACGGCGACCTGCAGCCGATAGGCCACGCGGGGAGGGGAGTCCCGCTATGCGCCGACCAGTGTGGTTTCGAGGGAGTGCAGGCCGCAGCATGCATGCCCGAGGTGCCAGAATGCCTTGCGACGCTCGGCTCTTTCCTCGCGACGTCCTTCCTGGTGGGACAGTGGGCGATCAAAGCCGAGCCTGAGTTCTCGGGACGGCCAGACTTTGCACGCATCACTTGCGATGGTGGGTTCCCCCATTGGAAGTTACAGGTACTTGTAGGACCGGGCTCAGAGGGTCTCGTTGACGGCTGTCGGAGCGCCTGGCCGTTCCTCGCACGTCTTTTCTATATTCCATCATTGGCTTCTGCCACAAGCAGCACGGCCGGAGCGAGCATGCCACCGGGACTCGATCTCGAGTTATGCCGCTACCTTTCAGGTGGGATCTCTTGCGGATGGAAGATCCTTCGACGCTATTGCCGATCACTCTGCGCCGCTGGCAATACACGTCCTTTTCCTCGCTGGTGGTTCTCTTCACCGAGAGAGGGCACCGTTCGTCGACGCAAAGATTCGAACCGGTACGAAGAGTGTAGCTGGGGAGACACAGATGGCTATCTTGTGGAGACGGAGTGAGCCTCCGGGTGCCGATCACCGATGCCTCGACCTCGAGGAGGACAAGCGAAGGGCCAACCCCTGGGAATCGTATCGGCGATGCCATGGCCGACATGTGGCAAGTGCCGACGGAGGCCAATCAAAGCACCGCGATGATGGCTCAAGCGAGGCGGCTCGAGACAGAGCTAGAGAAAGGATCGCGCTGGATGTACCACAAGCCTTGACGGAGGCGCTGGGAAGAGTCCCCGAGCCAGTAGAAGGCCTATCGGAATATTTCCCGCGAAGGTGAAGAACACTCACGGGGAAAAGGGAAGGGGAAGAAGGATGAAGGACCTAGTACGGGAAACTAGGTTGACCTCGCCGTCCCGCAGTATCCACCCATTGTCATTGCACACATTAATTGATTAATGTTTTATTGTAGTTTTGCTAGCGTGTAGCGAGTCAAGAGTCGACCGTGTTTGAACTCATCAAAGAATGTTTTAACCAAGTTATGAATTTGTAGGTTAAATGAAAAGAGTTTTTCAAACACAAGCAATTGATGCTTATCGTATTTTTTTGTTTTTTAGACCGAACCAAAGATGGCCGCCACGTTCCCCTTTTACAATTGGACTAAGGGGCTCAGTCACCGTAGTTCGACACTTTAGGTGAATTTGAGAAAACAAAGACAAAAGAAGTGCGACTCGTTTTTTACCCGGATCATTAGCGGGAATGTATCCAGCTGGGTATTACTCTTTAGCACTTTAATTTACCGAGGGGGACGCATGGGGAAGGAGAGTTGACTCGTGCTCTTCCTCAAACGAAGTATCTCGCGGAGCTTGCTTCCACTCACTGGATTAACGAAAGGGTTTCCGTCCAAGTCTCGTTAGTTTCATGGCTCCTCCGGAGAAGATTCTTTGTACCACGAACGTCCTATCCAGTAGGTCTCCTACTTTCCGAGGGGATTGGTCTCGCGTAGGAGGCTTTTCCTTTAGCACCAAGTCGCCTTCTCTCGATGTCTCGGATCTTGACTTTCTTGTCGAATGCTCGTGCCATTCGCTCCGGGTAGGCTCGAGCGTGTTCCATGGCTTTCAATCCGCGCTCGTCGAGTAGAGCAAGTTCGTCGTGACGGCTCGTAGCCATTCGACTTCATTGATCCCGTTTCCAAGAGGACTCTGAGGGATGGAATTTCCAATTCCACGGTAACATCGCTTCCATTCCGTAGGTGTGCGAACTGAGTCTCCCCGCGGCGGTTCCTCGATCGATGTTCGGTATCCCTGCAGGGCTAGATGTAGCTTTTCGCGCCTCCCGACCTCTCGGTGGTCATCTTTCTCGATTATCATGGCGAGAGTCTTGTTGGCCGCCTCTACCGCACCATTGGTTTGTGGTCCGTAAAGAGAAGACCCGTGACGCGTGACTCAACCCGGCCGCAGTTGGTCACAATCTCCTTCGAAGTGAGTCCCATTGCCGAAGATGATCTCGCTGGGCACTCCGTATCGGCACATGATGTTCTCTCTGGATGAACTCGGCCACCTTTCTTAGAATTCAAGCACTTGTACGATCTCGGCTTCTACCCATTTGGTGAAGTAGTCGATCGCGACTAAAATGAACTCATGACCATCGCTCCTGGAGGAGTGGATCTTGCCGATGACGCGATTCCCCATGTGGCGAAAGGCCATGGCGTAGTCATGCAACAGAGTTCATGAGGAGGGATGCGATTGAGGTTCGAGAACCGTTGACATTTGTCGCAGCCTTCGACGAACCGGATGCGCCGTTTCCATTGATATCCAATAGTATCCCATACGGAGAATGATCTCGTGTCAATGCTCGGGCGTTTCATGTGCGGACCGCAGTTCCGTTGTGAACTTCGTTCATTAGCTCGCCGGCTTTTCTTTTGTTTACACACCGAAGGCGAGGCCCTGTGGCGCTTCTTGTACAACATACCCCCGTAATGACGAAAATGGGACGCCAGCGTTTTAATGCCATCATGTTTTTGGCTTTGATCCCTTCTTGTATTTTCCATCTTCATTTGTGAAGGAAGCTTCTCCGCTTTGGAGGTACCGGTAAATTTGATTGTACCAGGTTCGTCGATCGTTTTTCTTTTTCGATCTCACAAAGCAATAGCTGTGTTTCCCGTCCGCCTATTCCGAGGGGTTTTACCGCTTTCCTTCGGGAATTTCGACAAGAGAGGCGAGGGGTTGCTGTGGCATGCCTCGCGAAGCTGTTCCCGTCTCTTGGCAAATAGTGAAAAGAGATGTCCTTGAACCGAGCAATGAGTTCCTCCATGCACGCGTGTACTTCGAAGGCCGAATCTACCGTCTTCCATTTGTTGGATACTTGATTGATGATCACGTCGAGTCTCCATATACATCCACTCTAAGATGTTGCGCCGAGGGCGGCTTTCCAAACTCCGCCGCACGGTGCCATATTCCGGGTCGCATTGTTGGTTGCTTCAAAATTCACCTGACGGCTATGGGAGTATGCTCGTCCTCGGGATCGACAAGGAGCATTCCAATACCATTCCCCTTCTTGTTGGCCGCCCCATCGAAGAAGAGCTGCTGCCGGTTTGCGCTGCCAAGTGAAAAGATTCCGTCGTCCTGAAATTGCGATCAGACCCTTAGGTTCACCGCTTCTAGAAGTCGGCAAGCCGATCTCGCCATTACTCGCCTCTTCGTTGGATTTTCCGACCATGTACTTGATGTCGAACTCAAACAGAAGAATGACCACTTGGCTAGCCGCATTGACAGGATGGCTTGTCAAAGAGATATCTGATTTCCGGGGTCCACTTTGGAGACCAGAGTACCGAATGCGACCGCATGTAGTGTTTCGCTTCCCGACTACCCATACCAAGGCGGTACAAGTTTTCCGACGCCGAGTAGCCGAGTTCACTTCCTTGAAGCTTTGGCCATTACGAAGTAGATTGCATGCTCAACCTTGGAATCTTTCGTCTGTGCGCATTGCTCCGATTGACGTGTCTCATCGTCGATATAGGAGTAGTGGCTTGTCTTCATGTGGCGGCACAAAATTCGGGGATTAACCAAGTAGGTCTTGATCTTCTCAAAAGCCGTTTGGCACTCTGAGTCCCATTTGATGTCGGCATTCTTTTTCATCGCTTTGAACATGGGCTCGCAGAGAGATGTCAACCGGTTGATGAAGCGACTGATGTATCAAGTCTTCCCATGAAGCTCTTTACTGTCGTGGTTTGAGGCGGCTTCATGTCGATGATGGCCTTGATTTTCCCGGGATCGGCTTCGATACCTCTTTCGTAACCATGTACCCCAGCATCTTGCCGCGCTTGACGCCGAAGGTGCACTTTGCCGGTTTAGCCTCATGGAGTGTTTTCGAGTCTGTTGAAGAACTTCCTCGTATCCGTCATGTGCCGCATGTCCGATCCCTCGAGTGGATGATCATGTCGTCGACATATACTTCGATTTCTTTCAGTGAATCATGTCATGGAAGAGGGTCAGCTGCCCTCGCCGGTAAGTAGCCCCGTTCTTCGCACCGAACGGTACGACCGTGCAACGCATGTCCCCCATGGAGCGGTGAAGGCGCCTCTGGCCCGATCCTCCTGACATCTTGATCCAGTCGTATCCAGCGAACCCGTCCACGAAGGACTTTACTTCAAAATTTGCCGTGGTATCGACTCAAAGATGTCGATGTTAGCAAATGGGAAATCATCTTGTAAGGGTCGGCCTTGTTGAGATCCCTAAATCTACGCAAAGATCTCGACCTTTCCGTTGGCCTTGGTGACCGTCACGATGTCGAGAGCCAAGTCGGGTACTCAATCACTCGATGAAACCAACTCGAGCATTTTCTCAATTTCTTCTTTAACTTGCAAGGACCACTCGCTTGATCTTGCGCAGCCTTCGCTTTGATGTGCTCGATTCGGGATCCAGGGAATTCCTGTGCTCCACGATTGAGGGATCGAGTCCCGGCATGTCCCGATATGACCAGCGAACACGTCAACATACTCCCGAGGAGGCTTATCGTGGCTTCTTTTTCTCGCATCGGCGAAGAAACCGCCCACTTGTCAGGTCTTCTTTAGGCTCTCGTGACCGACCCCTGTGTTCACTTTGGTCATAACCTCTTCGGCAGCTTGGGCCCTGCTGTCCTCTTGGTCAACTACACGCTCGAGAACTTCTTTAATGTATTGTTCGTTTAATGTGTCTCGCTTTCTTTATCAATTGAATTATTAACGTCTTTTAAGTTGTTTGTTAACTTATCGCTTGTTAAAGTGGCAATGAGAGGATACTCCGAAAGGTCGACTTTTCATTAAACAAGAACGGGAATACATGATTGGCTACAACATTATAGTCCTCCACGTAAGGCCGTTGGATGACTCGAGGACTGACTCGACAAGGACCGACTCGCAGGGTTTCGAGACCGGGTTTAGGAGATGTGGGTGCGGGCCCGCCTTGTCTTCCAATTCCCGCCCGGCTTGCCCTCGGTCCTGAAAGTTACCCAATTCTTCAGGCATTGCCGGATGCTTGATGAGTGTGCGAGATCGAGAGGCTTGGCTTCGCCGTCCCAATCATGGCGATCATGCTATTGTCTGAGCCCCGCCGATCAAGTTTGGCAACTCCATGACTTCTTCAAACAGACTCAGAGCCGGTCCACCGAGAGCATCTTCTATGAATTCCGGGTTCCTTCGCTTTGGACTTACTGTCTCGAATGTGGCCTCGGCGGCTGATCCGAACAACTTGTTTCCCATGGAGAGTACCTTGAGTTGCTCCTCCAAGTCTGGGATTCCTGAATGTGTACTCATGCCGGATCGCGGTGGCAGTTGGTCCAGTAGAGCCGTGATGTCGAGGAACGCTCCCCTTATCGGATTAGCTTTGAGTCCTCTCAAACGCTTGAGGTCCCGTGCTAGCCGTTCCATTCTTCCCGTAGTCTCGATGCCGACTATCCCCGCTTCTTTCTCATCTTCATCAGCTTCCACCGTCGGTCCCCCGGCTGCCTCAGGCTGCTTGGTCCCCTCGTCATTGCTCCTTGTTGGTCCCCTCGCTTCACTGGCCGCCTCACGGTCCCCGCTCCGCTCATTCCCTTTGTTGGTCCCCCTTCGCTTGCCGTCCCTCGTCCCCGCCTGCGGTTCCCTCGTGAAGTAATGAGCGAGGTCAAAGCCGTAAGGTCGGAGATTGGGTGTGCCGTCTGAGGTTCCCCTTTGCGGGCCGTCGCCTTGGTGCGGGCGAGCCTTTTGTCTTCCTTGATGTCGCCCGGTGTTGGCACGTAGCCAAGCCCCCGGACCGTGGTGTGGTCCTTGACTTCAATAACTTGGTGTCGGGCCTTGCAGCCTTTTGCCGAGCCCCGCCCCGGGATGAAGTTCATGAGTTTCATCATCCTCATGGCGGGAGGAATCGATCGTGAGACAAAGGGAAGGTCCACGTTGCATATTTGGATCTTGGAGGTCTCCAGTGAATCCAGCTTAATGGTATGTCGTCATTATGCTTGATTTCCAACACCGGAATGTCGTTGGTGCCGGTCCCCTCAGTGGTGACACCTGCCGCCGTAGATCGTGGTTAGCTTCGTTGCCTTGCATGAACTTGAGGCACCGGTGAAGGGTGGATGCCATGCCATTGATTTGATGCAGCCGTGGACGCCCAGATGGCCGTGAAAGTGATTGGAATGTCCAATACTTGGAATTCGGTGGGGATCACCCGCTTGCCGAACCAGATATTTAGAGTAGCAACCCCGAGAACCGTACGGAAGTAGAGTCATAGGCCTCGACAAAGGTGGACTCGAAGGCTTAAGATCTCGTGGGCTTGATGTCAAGGTGTCCATCATCTTGGCGGGCAAGACATTCATTCCGAACCTCCGTCTACCAACACGCGGGAAGGCGACGCTCGTCAAATTGGGATCGTGATGTAGAGCGGCTCGTTGTGATCAGCCCCAAATTTTGGAAGGTCCAAATCGTGAAGGTGATAATGTTGCCATAGTGGATGTTGCCGATCATCCGAATGACTTCATCCGGGGTTGCGCGCCCACGGACCATGGTACGGGCCAGGCTTTCCTCTAGCTTGAGCTTGTGAGGATAAGAGGAGGTGAGCAGAGACCAAAGGGAAATGTTCGCCCGAGTCCGCTTGAGCCGAGTGAGGATCGGGTCCTCTTTCAAGGAATTTGCGTCTTCGGGCCGGCCGGATTGCACTGCCCGTCGGCTTTTTGGTGGCCTTAGGTGGTAATGCATGGATTTGACCCGATCGGGTTAGAACGCCGACATCGTTTGGTCCCTTCGAACAGCCGCTCCGAGTTGAGCCATAGTTAGAGGAGGATTCCTCATAGCATAGGGCCATATGTCTTCCCTCAACTCATTGATTGTGGATGAATTCCTGAGCTTGGCAGCTTGACGGATTCTCGTCCTGTGATACCGGCTTGGATGCCTCTCGCGGGAGGTAGCCTACGCTTGACGCAGCTTGTTCGAATGTCGCTGCACAACAAATGGTTGCCGTCGAATCGAACCGTGCCGACCCTCCGGGGAGGTTGGAGAGTTCCTGGCTCAAGCGAACAGTCTCCTTGATCTCTTCACGGTATATCGCGTTCCTTTCCTTCTTGCTGAGCATGCTCAGGGCATTCTGGAGTTGGGTCTGGCGATACTCGTGGTTTGCTAATTTTCCTCCGCTCCGGGCCCGCATCAACCTTCTTGCAAATGTGAGCTCGTGCCGAGAGTTAGCGCCGCGTTTCTTCCCATGTGAGAATAGCCGTTGCTTCTTTGAACCGCGTGCGGCAGCCTAGGTAAACCTCCATCGGGGAGAGTTTTCTCCTCTCGATTTATCTCGAGTGGCGGGTATGTCGGAAGGTGAGTACACGGCTTCCCGAACATCGGCCCATGTGACTCGGTTGTCGTCCCGGCTTGATCGTTTCGTAAACGAATGCCGTAGACCGTGGAATTTCCCCGAGTAGTTGCTCAAGACGAATCTCCATCCTCCTCTTGTTTTTAAATAGACCTTCCTCCCCGAGTTGGCCTTTCAATTTGAGTGCGGCAATGATCCGTTCCCATCCTCCCAGACCCTCGGGAGTCCGGTTTTGTTGACTTCATGCCCGGCTTGGAAGAGAATGGTTTCATCGTCTTCATCGTTGCTTTCACAGAGAACTTGCTTTCCTCGGGAAGGTAAGCGCCGGGATTTGTTCCCACTGTGTCGTTCCATCTCCTAGGTCATCGGGACCGCTTGACCGCCCTTGCCCGGCAGAGGGGGTTGGATGAGAACAGACGGTAGTCGTGGAAGTTGCCATGAGCAAAACTCTTGAGGTCGAACCGGTCTAGAGTGGCCTCTAGCTTTCGGGTCCGAAGCCGCCCGTGACACTTTAAGGGCTTCGGGTCCCCGTAGGTCTTTCGAGCTTGATCTTCGTCCCAAAGACGACTTTCTTGAGAGGCTAGTTCCATGAGGGCTTTCCTTGCGAGACCTAGGCAGCCTCCGTAGGTGCGCATCGTCCGGCTAGTGTCCGTAATCGTGATTACATTCAAATCGCCGAATGGCGGGAACACTTGGATTACGTTGACGAAGGAAGTCGGGCTGGGACATTCCATGCGGCCTTCCTTGATCTCGATCACCAAGAAGTTTGCCCATATCTGCTTGATTGACCCCACGGGGGTATTGATTTCCGCAATGTTGACGGCCTCGTGATCTCGCTCGATCGCCAAGTCTATCAAAGCTAACAATGATCGCGGTGATGTTCGAATCCGGGCCGTGACGGCCGGGAGTAGAATCGAACCGGAGCATGTTGATGCCGAGGTGGTCATTTCCTATGTCGGAAGCCGACTCGCCTTGCGGGGAAGAATTTCACGCATGTTTTCGGGGCGGCCGCCAAGCGTTCCCGAGGTTGATCCGACTTCAGTAGCAGGTGAGGAGCTTGGTCTCCTTCGCCGTTGCCCTTGGCCTTCGCGGCGCTGAGGGTATAAGTTTGACCGACGGCACGGGCCGGTTGCCACCGGGCCGGTACTGGAAGTAGTGATGAGCTCGAGCTCGCTTGGCCAGGCCTCGTTTACCATGAGCAAAGCAATATCGAGGGTGACCTTGGTATTGCGTAATCCGACGATAAGGACCTGATCCTTGGTATCATCTAGATATCTCGGAATAGATGATGTTGACGAAGTCGTCGTCATTCACTTGATCGAGGGATTCTTCATCGTGTCAATCAAGAACTTCCAATTGCCTGGATAGCCGCCAGATCGACGTTGAGCTTGACAATTTCCATGGTATTGGAACCTCGGGTCGTAGGTGACCTGATCGGAAGGAGTTCCGTCCTCAAAACCGAGCATGTGAATGCAGAGGTCCGCTGCGGGTCCGCGCATCCTCGACTCCGTGAGAGTCCAGATTCATCGTCATCCGATCGCTCAATCCAGTGTAGGGACGTATTAAGGTCCCGGCTCATTGCTGAGCAAACTAGAAAACATCATGCTCTTCGTTGAGAAGAGGTGCAATGGGTAGTTCCTCGTGGAGGACATCCCATACAACTTCCATGCATTCATCACGAGAATGACGGTGCTTGTCGACCTTTATCACAAAGATTTCTTCGCTGGCGGGCCGAGAATGGGTTTGGAGAATGCCGACGAATCTCCGAGCGCAGACTGGGGGTTTATGTGCCCACATCATGGCGATGTTCGCCGTTTCCTTCCACCCGCTCCAAATGTTGGAAACGACGCTGAACTTGATGTATCTGATCGCTCTGTGGTCCGCCCGCTCGAGTACGTTTACATAGTTGGCATCTCCGACTCGAGGGATTCTCGATGAGATTTGCCCCGTAGTCCCTCGTTGATTTGAAGGAGGTAACCCCGTGCCGAGTGCGGACACGCTTGGCCATGTTCGGCTTCGTTTCCTATGAGGAAACTATCCCCTCGGATGACTTCGAGATCTCCCCGCCGGTTAATGAATTTAACACACCGATGGAGAGTGGAAGCTATGGCTTTCATGTGGTGTAGCCAAGGGCGTCCCAAAAGAGCCGTGAACTCGGATGGAATGTCCATCACGTGGAATTTTGCCGGCACTATTTGGGTTTCGAACCGTAGTTCCAGAGTCACCGCCCCTGTGATGGGACGAGACGAGTTGTCGTAGGCCTTGATAGTCCGAGCCGACTAATCAGGTGGCTTTCATGGATGCGGAGAGCTCGCATCATGCCGAGAGGGAGGACATTAACGGCTGACCCGTTATCTATCAATACTCCGGGAGTGATATGGTGTTGAGTTTGAGAGTGATGTACAGAGCTTCGTTGTGCCCCGAGGCATCTCTAGGTAGGTCTTCGTCGCGTAACGTGATCATGCCGCCATACAAACGGGAGTCATAGATCTCGTCTCTATCCGTAGAAGGAGAGTCATCCACCCATCCGTTTCCTCGTCTTCCTCTTGCGAGGTAAAGCCTTTGCCGGAACCTCGTGGAGTGTGTTGAGGCCGCCCGCGGCGGTTGCCGCCCTTGGTTAGCACATTGATCGAGTGCGATTGCCAAGCCGACCTTGATCTTCCTTTGCCGGTCCGAGCTCTAAGCCGGACAAATTGAATCTTGGTTGATCCCGCTGAGGGTTAGTCTTCCGACCGGGCAAAGAAGATTACCAAGATCCGAGGTATTCCTGTCCCAGTGGCCTGAATTCCCGGTTTCCCAAAGGGGACTTTTCGGCTTTCCCACCCCCGTTTGCTCTAAAGCCGCATGGCCCGGGAGGCAAAGAGGACTCGGCCGGAGTACAACACGTAGTAGCTCGAACCTCCCGAGGGTTCTCCAAGTGTACCTACACCGGTATCTCCAGCCTTCGTATCTTTCTCTCGCCTGTGTTTGAGAGGATTTTTTCTTTTGTTTTCTCTGAGGATTGCTCCACCGCTAGACTCGTACTCCACTGTGCAAAGTGAGCGCCACAAACATCGTAGCCGATGTGGATATTAGAGGAGGATCCAAACAAAGAGGCGAAGAAACCGGTTCGTGGCACTCTTCCTGGGCACCCACTCAACGGAATTCACGTTGTTATTGTTCTAAAGGGATTCCCGATCGTATTGGGCCCACGGGGGCGCTCTAACTTGCCTTCTTCTATCAAGTTCTGGAATTCGTATCGTAACCCCAAACAATTGTCGCTGTATGGCCGTGATACCGATGGAAGGCGCAAGATTTGCTCTTGTCCGCATTGGCTACGGGAATTTTGGGTTTGTAATTGGCAACGGACTTAAGGAGACCCTCCTTGATTAACCCTTCCAAAGATCTTGCTCGCTGGCATGTCCAACTTGTCGAAGTGTACGATGTGCCGCTTCGAGTAGAACCGTTGCTTTGTGGGACCGGGTTTCGTTACCCGACCGTTGTCCCCGATGGACGTAGCCGACGACGTATCTTTCCCTTTGCCTGGGGCCGGTGCGGGATTGAATGCAACCGTTGAGCGGTATCTCGTATGGCCGTGGCAAAGAGCCAACTTTTCCTTGAGATCCTTCTCGAACCGTGAGCCGGACATTGACCATGGCCCGAGATCTCGGGAAGAAATTGTGACCGATGAGAGTTCCGATGGACGGTCTTAAGCAGACTTGAAGATCCGCATCCGTTCGTCTTTGGAGAGCGGCTCCATGATCTCTGAGAGTTTCCAGCTCCATCTCTTGTAGAATTCCCCAACACTTTCATCCGCTTCGCTCGCTGGTGATTAAGGCCTCGCGACTTGTTTCCCACTCTAAGTTGGATCCGTACTGCCCAGAAGATGTTACCGATCCGTTCCTGTGTGCGGCGATCCGCAGCTTGACCTCGAAACCATCGTAACGCCGAACTTTTGAGCGTATGCCGGAAGTGGTCGGCCATTTGCCGGAGGGTTGCTCCTTTTGCTCTCATGCCGAGAACGTAGGTGTCGACGTGCGTTTGAGGACATTCGGTTCCGTCGAATCGGTCCATATCCCGCATTCCGAACTTGGCAGTGGAGAGGCGTGACCATTCCCTGATCTCGTGGATTTGAGCGTTTCGCTTTGAGCCGCTCATGGTGGCTTTCGTGTCTTTCATTTGCTCGACCATCCAGCTAAGGTTGGGTCCAGCTGGACTGTGAGGCTCGGCGCCGGAGTGCTACCACGTGAGCGGTAGTGATTGGAGGTGGAAGGCTTGGTATATGAGAATTTACTGGGAGCCTTTTTTCGAACTCAGATCGGGGTTTGTCCCCGGTGTTTAGTGGATTCGTGTATAGGCAACGGGATGAACCCGGGAGGGTATTGAGGGATATTGGCATCCTGAGATGGTCCAAATGTGCGCCGGTGGTATTGAGTGATATGAGTAGCACTGGCCGACCAAAATTGACAGGTTGCCCCGAGAGGTGGCAACATGGAGCCTAGGTCGGCCGTTTCCTTGGTTGGAAGGCATCCCGTAAGTTGGCGGGGGAGGAACCCGATTGAAGGTTTGGTGAACTGGTTTCGGGAAATCGTCATCCTCGACTGTGACAAAAGTACCGTCCGACCTGGGATAGCCGCTATACCACGCTCATTCGTAAGCCGTACCACGAAATTCTGCCGATCTTCTTTCGCCTCTGTGAACCTCACAAGCCCGGATGGCTTCTTCCAATGTCATATCTGTTACGGTGGCGGGGTCCTTCCCCGTCACAATTTCTCGGTGAGCTAGACATGTCGGAAATTCTGGCCGAGGGAACCGAGGGAACCGAAGAACCTGCCGACGCCGCCGTTACCGTGATCCCGGCAAGGCGCCGACCCGGAAATCCGAACCACTTTATGCTCGCCGCAGGGAACGAAAGGAAGGGTTTAGGCTTCGAAAAGGGTATTTAGCTCAAGGTTTTCGGGCTTGTGCAATGTGCAGCTACCGATTAAAGTTTACTTAAAGCGCGTTTTCTCGTAGTCCTAATTGGTTGGAAAAGAGCGTGTCTTCTTTTTCGCAACTAATCCTAGAGCTCTAATCGCCGGATCTCGTCACTACGCTTATAAGCCCCTCGTTTCCAATGTAGATCATCTTTCTCAGACGGACTATCCCGAGCGAGGTCTCGATAAGGCAAGCGAGTTCCACCGACAAAGGAAAAAGTGAACTTAAGGCTAGCCGATCACGCAAACTTTCAACGTGTGTGACGTACGGGCCACTGGCCGAAGTCAACGTCCTTAAGTTAAGGCGGGGATCGTGCCAAAATTTGGGCATGACCTCTCCTGACTCGCTTGTGCGAGAGACCTTTAGCTTTTTAGCGTTGGCCAAGTTGTGGCTGGTACGATATATACGGCAAGGTTTGGTGACACGGCGTCACATTGAACCTTCTGGGTATATTTTTCTACAGAGCTCCGCGTCAAAGTCAAGGCCGAAAAGCTCAAGACTTCGGGTCGGGAACGACCTTGGTCTCAAACTCTCGAGCTTGACTCGGAGCGAGGCCCGGCGTGAAAAACATACACTTAGGCTTTATGACACGAGCTAAGCCAAACCAACCGGGTCTTGGACAAAGTGTGACACAAAGAGTGCATGGCTTACACGGGCTAGGATGGGATGTTTGGGACGACCCCGTGCGCCCGAAAGGCATCTCGGCAGCCAATCGGAGTGCAACCGATAAGGCCATCCCGGGTTAGAGGTTGTAGTGTGCAGTGTACCGAGGCGCAAGTGCACGTGGAGTGCGGTGTTCCGAGGCAAAGAAGTGCGCGTAGTGTGCGGTCACTAAAATTCTTTTTCTGAGTAAAAACAGAGATTTTTTTTCAGAATGTGTCTTAAAGAATTTATGATGCACAGTTCAAAAGACATCAATGAAAATCAAACATGAATGGGGATGCACAAACATGGTATGATTTTGGAAAATGTCAATGTAATGCCTTTGAAAAAAACCGTTCGAGGTTTAAAGTAACACACGCACACGAAAACGAGGAAGGGTAAACGAAAGTTTGACCCACGGAAGGCTTTTTAGAAAACATCGGTAGTTTTGAAAAAAGTCCCTTTTCCCCAGTGGAGTCGCCAACTGAAATTACCCGATCTTTTCGCGCGGCGGGCGCGAAAAGGCGGTTGTCTTTCGCGGAGGGGTTGGTGTCTGAGACCTCGCTTCATGGGAAGGAACAAAATGAGGAGTCGCCACGCGGTTTTTGTATTTTGAGCCCAAACGTTGAGAAACGGCTACTGTGAAAATGTGTCATTTTTATTGGTAGCAAAAACTTAGGAAAAGGCTTTGAAAACGGGGATCATTTTTATTGGTAGCAAAAACGAGTAAAAAGCTTTTTTGTACCAGAGATTGTTAGGTTCGGAGGTCAAGTTACGTTTCGGGTAGAGTATTACGAGATCGCCCGAAATGCCTCGCATGACGAGTCTTTCTACCTTTCTCGAAATCGTGTGTGTGTGTGTGTGTGTGTGTCTTTAGAAATGGGGGCTTGAATGACAAGCTTAATCTTGGTTTGAATGACAAACGTTTGATTAGGTGACTTTTGAAAAGACGAGCGTTTGAATGACAAACGTCGGTTTTGAGTTTGAAATGAGCGTTTGCGTGGCAAACGTCGATTTTGAGTTGAAAAGGAGTTCGAAGGTCGAACTCCGGTTTTTTGAACCGAGCGTTACATTGTTAACGATTTTTACGGGAAAAATGCGTATTAAATGATTTTAAGTGTCAAATGGCGGCTTTGAGTTTGAAAGATGAGCGTTTGAATGACAAACGTCATTTCGCGCGTTTTGAAAGAGAGTTCGACGGACGAACTCCGGTTTTGAACCGGGCATTACATTGTTAACGATTTTTACGGGAAAATGCGTATTAAATGATATGCGATCAACGAATCGGGTTGCGACTCGGACTTTGAAAAGTAAATACTATCACGATCCAAACGGGTCGGACTTTGTAAATGACAATATTTAAAGTGCGGTATCAACGGAATCAAACGATCCGGATTCGTAAATGACGATCAACGAGGCCAAACGGCTCGGAATTGTAAATGACGATCAACGAGGCCAAACGGCTCGGATTTGTAAATGACAGGAATTAAATGACGATCAACGGATCGATCGATTCGGAATTGATAAATGACAATAAAAGTAAACGGAACGGGGTCGGAATGTCGTTTTAACCCGTGATTACTTCTCTTACGGAAAGAGAAGAGGATCGAGGGGCTAAAACGTATCGGACCCCGTTAGACGGAGGCGTCTACATTTCGATAACGACGTTCGAAACGGTTATAGCGACTGGCGCGTAAACCGAGACGGAACGGGAGATTTAGAGAGAGGGAGTTATACCTATGGCTAGGGTCGACTCCTTTGACTCGGGAGGTGTGTACGGGACACGGAAAGTGATTCGAAAGGTTGTTTCGAAGTTGTAAGGGGCGTATTTGATCGAAATACGAAGGTTTCACGCGAATCGAGACAGAGGCACGGGAGCTCGGGAAGGGGTGAAACCGCTTAGGCCGTGGGGGTGGTGAGTTTTGGAGTAAAATTTTTGTCCTCTTGCCTTTGACAAAGAACTTCCTATTTATAGGGTGAAAATTGCGGTAGGAGTTCGGACGGACTTGGCCGAATCCGGGGGTTTTGTGGTATTTTGAGAATTTGAAGGACTTGTTGGCAATTTGAAAATGTGCACAAAGTGAGTCCTACGACTTGGCTTGCAAATCAGGGGTATTTTGGTCTTTTCCCTTTGAATTTGATTGAAGGGTGACTAGAGGGAGGTGGCATGGCTGCCACGTGCCCCTCTGAGTCACCAGCCAAGTGGGATTTTGTCCCCCGGTCCCGGTTTTGTCCGTTTTTTAAAATAACAGTCCGGAAAATGTCCGAAACGCCCCCGGAAAGTGCCGAAAATGCGTTTTTGAGAAAGCCGTGCTTTTACGTGTGATGACACGTGTTAAGTATGGTTCGACGTCGGGATGCACGGGCGCCCCGGACGTCTCGTTGGCACAGCAACGGGGAGTTTAACGAGTTCCGGTTAACCTGGAGCGGGCCAGTTAACGGATTTCGGTTAACTTTCTGACGAATTTGGACGATCCGGATTTGGGTACTTACAGGAAGGTGGAGATTGAAAAAATTGAAGAAAAATTATGTTTTCTCTTCACTGGTGTTATACTGTTACCTTGTTTTTACTTGTGACCGTATACCACCAGTAAGAGAAAACAGACACTGACAAGAACATGGTTGTGATGTTTAAGATCCTTAGAGAGAAGAGGACAGTGAAACTGGAAAAACTCTTATTAAACAGAAAATCATTTGCTCAAACAGTGGAGAACTTATTTGCTCTATCTTTTTTGATCAAAGATGGACGGATTTTGATAGCTGTGGGTGAGAAAGACTCTCATCTTATTTATATATATACATATATGTATATTTTTATTTTTATTATTTATTTTATTATTTATTTTATTATTTATTATTATATTTATTATTATTATTATTATTATTATTTATTATTATTATTATTATTATTATTATTATTATTATTTTATTATAATTTATTTTATTTTATTTTGTTTTTTTTTATTTTTTATTTTTGTTTTTTTATTTTTTATTTATTATTATTATATTTTTTATTTTTATTATTATTATTTTTTATTATTATTATTTTATTATTATTTATTTTATTTATTTATTTATTTTGTTTTTTTATTTTTATTTTTTATTTTTTATTTTATTTATTTTTATTGTATTTTTTATTATTATTATTTATTATTATTATTTTATTATTATTATTTATTTTATTTATTTATTTATTTATTTTGTTTTTTTTATTTATTTTTTATTTCATTTTTTACTTATTTTTTTTTTTTTTTTATTTTGTTTTTTTTATTTTTATTTATTAATTTTATACATTCACCCCCTCACTCTCCCTTTGACTATACATAACATGAAGCATATAAACATTTATAAAAACATTCACAAATCCTTGTCCGGATAAACAATGGTTACAGTTTGCACAGAGGAGACAAACAGACCAAATAGCTCATAACAATAAGCACATATTCTATTATCTATATTACAATCAAACATAAAACTGAGCCTAAATTAATATGCTATCTGAAGTCCTTTGAGAAATCTTGTGATGGTGTTTGAGAAATAGAAAGGAGAAATCCTTACCAGAAATTAGGAAAGAATCGGCGGCAACGACGGCAAACGGCGGCAACGGGCGGCGAATGGCTGTGACAAATGAGAGAGAGAGAAAGTGAGAGAGATAAATCGAGTGTTGGAATCCCGAAAATCTTGCTATTATGTTTAAGTAAATAAAAAATGTTTAAAAAAAGAGTAAAAGCATGTTATGTATAGAACTTTAATCCAAAAGGAAATGGAATGAGTGGAATGCCAAAATAATATAAACTTGTCACTTTGAAAAGTCGAGTGAAATTAAATCCATAAATGCACAAAAACACATGCTTATAGACAAATATACTTATTCCATACATCAAAATGCACATGCTAAAACTACATCTGATTCTCTAATTAATACCCCACCGTCCCAATATGAATATCCAAAACCTTTTAAAATTTGCTCTCCAAGAGCAAATTTTGAACTTTTTTGGACATTCATCTGATTCTCTAATTAATACCCCACCGAGCTACGAGTTATCCTTCACAAATTAAATTTGACAATGCAATGGACTCCGTCTTTGGGTCTAAACAAACATCCAGCATATGATTTATTTATTTTTTGAACGATACATCCCACATATGATTAAAACACATTCCTTGCCTCTTCCATTACATATTACGGACAAAAGATATGTTAATAATCATACATTTTCCTACAAGATCAACCATTCAAACGCACAGTATATTATCCTAAATCAAACTCAAATTTAACAATTCAAAATCCATATATAGCCCCTTTCAACAGATCAAAATCCATATTGCTCTATTTTTACGTTATAAAAAAAAAACAGAAAAAATATAGTGGAGATGGAATATCATAAATATTCAATGTACAAGATTTAATTTCAAAATTAAAAAGGTAGGGAGGGCGGACGGCAAGTTGAACGGAGAGATGGAATATCATAAATACCGGGAGTGATTTTAAACGGCGGAAGTTGAACGGAGAGAGGGCGGACGGCGACGGCAACGGCGCTAGAAGGGCAACGGCAACTGCAACGGCGACGACGAATCAACGGAGCTGGAAGTGATTTTTAAGGATTTAATGAGAGAGAGAGAGAGAGATAGAGATAACGAGGGAGAGAGACTCACCGGTGAGAGACGACGACGGGAATGATGGCGTTGAACGAACGGGGGCAACGGCGCTGGAGGAAGTGATTTTAATTTAGACCTAAATGACCAGAGAAGGCGTGGGTATATATTTATACGTATTATTACCGACGGACGGAGTCCGTCGGTATTGCCGACTGCAGCTTTTACCGACGGAAATAATAGAGTTACCGACGGACCAAAATGAAAATTAAAAAAAAAAAACCCGGCAAATGAAAATTATTTTTCCTTCGGTAAACCTTCTATGTCCTTCGGTATTACCGACGGATGTTGTTCGTCGGTAAAATTCCGTCGGTAATAGGGCTGTTTCTAGTAGTGGTAGAATGATCTTTGTACTGGGCCGTGGGCCTTACGATAACTGAGCCAATCCATCAAGGAGGAGGTGGCCATAATGCTTGGATAATTGGGCTTCGCTCGTTGGGCCTAGACCATCACTTTTATTCCGTTTAGTGGCCCCCAACTTTCTGGATGGACTTTGTCGATCAGGAAGTTATAAGAAATTTTGAGGAATATTTGAGTAGATCGCAGATGGATGCTCGAACAGATGGTTGGTCGACTAGGTGTGACGTGGCTCAATCTCGATCGTTGATTGTCTTGACGGCCAGATCCGTTGAAGCGCCGTAATCCCGTAATGATTGCTCCTTTTGATGCTTGGACAACCGCATTGGGAACCGTCCGAAGCATTAACTGTGAGGGAACCGTTTGAGACTCCCATCTTCTCCAATTCAATTTAGGAAAGATATAAAATAAAAAACCTTTTCCTATTTGGATTTTTTACAAACCTCCAATTCTCAGGCGTATACCAAGAGCAAAGGCAAAAGAGATTACTGATTTCTGGTGTATCTCGTCCTCCGCTTCACTCGTTATAACCATTGTCTTCAAATCGATTAAGGTATTCCTCAATTTCATTGTTTCTTTGGTTTATTTCTTGAGCTTTCTTCGATTTCTGCTATGGCTAGAACCTTTAGCTGCGAACCAGGGGATTGGTATGGGTACTGTACTGTCAACCATAGAGTATATAAACATGTAGGCGGCATAATGAAGGAGATGACAAAAGAAGAGTATATTTCTGTCTTGATTAGGTGGGGTTTAGATAATTAGCGAACTAGAGCTTCCCGTAGGAGAGAACTTGAATGATTTGGCAGTAGACGACCCACGAATTGTTTGTTTTCACCTTTTCCACGAGCTGCTAGATCACCTAGTCTTGTTTTACTTTAGGGATTCCAATAAACCCTCCTTCCTTAGAAATAGAAAGGGATTTCCAGGGGAATCTAGGTTGCCCCTAAGTAGGTCGCTTGAGTCTGTAAGTCGGACTGATTCCCCTGTTTCTCCCTCTGTAGGTAGATATGGCTGATCAAGGGTGAGCTAATGCTTCTACTTCATCGAGCCCAAGGATTGTGGATGCTTTCGACTCCTCCGTCGCACATGGGAGGAATGAAAGGGGTTATGTGACCCCCAAGCCATTTTCTGGGAAGAAAGGATCTGCATCCCGACTGACCATTCTTAATGGCTTCTGTGAGGTCAATAGAGACGAATTCAGGCTCACTCATTACCCAAAGAAGGAGTTCATGAGAAAATTTGGGTTGACTTATATCACTGATCCCACTAAGGTAGCTTTCTTTTATGGGCAATTCGAGGCTGGACTTAGACTTCCCTTGAACCCCTTTGTTAACGAGTTTCTGGAGTGCATGATCGCCCTAACTCTTCAATTGGGAGCAAATACTTATAGAGTTTTGGTGTGCTTTGCCATGGTATGTAGATTTCTAGGTTTTGAGCCTTGCCTCCATGTATGTAGGATGTTTTTCAAGATCACAATAGATAAGTCGACTATGGGGATTAGTACCCCCTCCAGACCTCATGCCCCCAAACTTTTCATAAATCTTCCCAGCAAGGTCACTGGGTGGAACTCCCATGTGATCGTAGTTGAGAGTAGGAGAGGCTGGGAATTTCCTTTGCCTGATGATACTTCTGATGTTATCAAGGAGCAAGATTACTGGGTGCCAGACTGGAGTGACGCCTTGTACAAGAAGCTGGTAGAGGTTGTTAGTCGAGGTCCAATTACCTGGGAGACCCTAGGGACCACCAAAAATAATTATATCCAGGCTGGGATGATGCTAGGAAGTGGTGAGGTATCTCCCTTGGTCCCAATAGTCAGAAGCTGGAGGTACTCTGATTGGGTGACCCATGAGGGGGATAGATTCAGATTTGAGAATCAGTGCCACGAATGTAAGAAGACCCCAAGCAGATTGAATATAGTTACTGTGGGGGTAAGTGTTTACTTGCCCTTTTTTCTTAGCTCGTCAATTCTTTACTCGCATACTTCTTACTTTGCTCGTTCATGTTTTACTTGCCAAATTTTATTGACCATCCCGAGCTAACACTTCTTCTTATCTGTGCAGTTCTTACCCCGGAGCAGGAAGCTAACATGTGACGGGTTGTGAATGTGAAGAAAAGCAAGAAAAGTTGTGGGGATGCAAATGCCCGAGCTAATCGTCGGAAGGAAGCCGAGGATTGACAGAAGTTGTTACGGCTAGTTGATGAGGATACGGAGAAGATGATCCCCATGGAGGAGGATGCTGACCAGTCTGAGTTAGAGAAAGCTGTGGGTGACGCCCCAAAGGATAATACTGTCAAAGTTGAGGGACTCATGAGCCAATGCAAGAGGCTCCCCAAACTACTGTCCACCAAGCCATCGTCGATCTGGAAGATGATGAAGAAGATGAAGATGACCTCCCCCTCAACAGCAAGAGGAAGAGGACAAAGCTTAACCCAAGTCTTAAGAAAGATGCTCTCCTTCGAGACTCAGGCTCTGCTGCTAAAAGCCCTCTGCCCCAAATTCCCAAAGCTTCATATGCCAAGCTCATCCAAGCTCGTGTGGATAAGCTCAGTGAGGTTCCTCCACTCACTGGAATTGATTGCTCCAGCATGGAATATCCAGAGCTGGAGTATGGACAGGTGGTGGTGAGGCGATCTCCTAACAAGGACCTGGTGTCCAAATATGCTGAAAGAGGCCTGAGTGCTGAGGAGTTTAGTGCTAGGTCAGGCATGGTTTATTCCGAGGTAACCCTTTGGCTTTTTACCTATTCAATTATCAATTGTTTGATCTAACCCTCTTCTTTTATTATTTTTATGTAGGCTCTTGCTATGATCGAACTAGCCAAGAGCAGCTGGAAGGCCGCCGAGGAGAGAGAGAAACTAGCTAAGATTATGTATGATCGTAAGTCTGCCGAGCTAGCTGAGCTGAGGGAGAAGCAGGCCGATTTGGACTCAGCCTACGAGTCTTTGAAGCTTGTCAAAGATGATGCCTTGAAGGCCAAGGAGGAAGCATGGGGCAAGCAAGGTGATGCTACGAAGGAGCTTGCTGCAACCCAACTGGGTAAGGAGAAGGCTGAGTAGGAGCTTGAGGTGGAGACCCAGATGCTTACAGAAAGCACCGACATGCTGGTTAAACAAACTGACGATCACAAGGAAGCTCGGCTGTTATGGGAAGAGGAGGCACGAGCTGAATTGGAGGTCGCTGTCAAGGCAGCAGTAGAGGCCTATAAGGATGGTGATGAGTGCCTTAATTTCATCCTGGATCAGGCTAAGGCCTTTTTTGATGTAGGGCACCGCCATATGGCTCGCCGTATTTTAGTGGACCCCTCTGTCAACCTGTCAATTGAACAATTGGCTAAGTGGGCCTCAGAGGACCAATATGATATGGTAGCTCGCCAGGGTCATCCTCTTGTGCCTCATAATGATAACGATCAGGCCGCCTTCGCCGAAGAAGATGAAGAGATGGGAGCTGAGCCTTGGGTCGCACCTCCCATTGAGCAGGTGAATTTTACCACGATTCTTAAAGAGCTTGAGGAGGCGGATGAGATGGAGGAAGATGTAGGTGAGGCCACCCAGGGTTATATTTATTTCGAGTCGGGAAAGAGCAACCAGCAACCCCTGCAACAAAACCAAGTGGAGGATCATCCCGAGCGTCGAGACAGTTGATTTTTAATTCATATCTATAATTTCGAACAAGTTCCACCGTACTTTTATTATTTTATTTGTGTAACCTATGCCTTGTCCCAGCTTTTGGGAGGCATTTGACTTGACATATTTTGCTCGCACAAGTTCTGGCCCGATTTGGGGTACTTGCTTTATAATATCGTAGTTGACCTTATACTTGAATCCCTTTATTTTAGATCCTTGCTTGTATGTTTGTCGATATAGGTTGAAGGGAGAACGAGTTTATACAAGTATTTGGTCGGACTAGTTTAAGAACAAAGTCGACTTACTACTTATTTTTTTGGGAACGAGATTGACCAAAAGTCGAATCTATTTAGAACGAGGTCGGCTATGAGTCGGACCTGTGAAAGGAACGAGACTGACTAAGAGTCGAGTCTGTTAGAACGAGGTCGACTATGAGTTGGACCTGTTAAAGGAACGAGACTGACTAAGAGTTGAGTCTGTTAGAACGAGGTCGACTATGAGTCGGGCCTGTTAAAGGAACGAGACTGACTAAGAGTCGAGTCTGTTAGAATGAGGTCAACTATGATTCAGACCTGTTAAAGGAACGAGACTGACTAAGAGTCGAGTCTGTTAGAACGAGGTCGACTATGAGTCGGACCTGTTAAAGGAACAAGACTGCCTAAGAGTCGAGTCTATTAGAACGAGGTCGACTATGAGTCGGACCTGTTAAAGGAACGAGACTGACTAAGATTCGAGTCTGTTAGAACGAGGTCGACTAAGAATCAGACCTGTTAGAGGAACGAGACTGACTAAGAGTCGAGTCTGTTGGAATGAGGTCGACTATGAGTCGAACCTGTTTAAAGGAATGAGACTGACTAAGAGTTGAGTCTGTTAGAACGAGGTCGACTTAGGTGTCGGACCCGTTAGTAGCATAGAAATAAGACAGCTTTGTTGAATGGAACTACAACTTTATTGAAGTAGTAGAACGATTACACAGAAAACAGAAAACTGGAACTGGAACTAAAACTTAAACTGAACTTTAAAAATAGTATTTGATAAGGTGGCTAGCATGCCACGGATGTTTCAACTCTTCATCATCTGGATGACCGATCATATAAGTTCCTTCTTTGACAACTCGAGTGACGACGTAGGGACCTTCCCAGTTGGGAGATAACTTGTTCTGCTGAGCTTTCCTTCCTATTACCTCGATCTTCCTTAGCACGTAGTCACCTACTTAGAATGATCTTCTCCTTACTTTCTTGTCATGGTAGCCCTTGGTTTTTTTCTTGTAGTTGACCATTCGTAGCTGAGCTGTATCCCGCTTTTCATCGAGTAAATCCAAGTCTATCAATCTGTTGACTTCGTTCTGCTCGTGATCAAAGAAAACTACCCTGGCAGTAGGAACTTGTAGCTCGGCAGGTGCCATGGCCTCTGATCCAAACGTAAAGGCGAATGGGGTTTCACCTATAGGCCCCCGGGTGGTTGTGCGGACTGCCCAGAGAGCAATGGGAAGTTCATCCAACCAGCTGCCAGCTCGACCAACCAAGCCCGTCTTAAGTGCTGAGAGGACCAGTTTATTCGCTGCTTCTGCTTGTTCGTTACCTTGGGGATAGGCGGCTGACGACTTCCAATGCTTGACGCCCACTCTGTTCATCTCCATCTCAAAGGCTGTAGAGAATTGTAGACCGTTGTCCGTCACAATAGCTCGCGGAATCCCAAATTGACACCAAATGTAATCATGGATAAAGTTGATGGCGTTTTCCTCTGTAATTCTTGCTAAAGGCTTTGACTCAACCCATTTGGTGAAGTAGTCAATTGCTACGATCACGTACTTGCAGTTTCCCCGGGCGGGTGGGGAGGGTCCAATCAAATCGACTCCCCACATACTGAAAGGCCAAGCTGCGACCACTGGAGTTTGCTCAGTTGTAGGCAGTCTAGGCAGGTCAGCAAACCTTTGGCACTTGTCGCACTGGTGAACAAAGTCATGAGCGTCTGCTCTCATGTGAGGCCAATAATAACCCAAGGTAATTAATTTATCGGCCAAAGTTCTGGCCCCCGGGTGTCCACCACAAACTCCACAATGTACCTCGTGCATCAGTTGAGTAACCTCCTGAGGGTGAATGCACCTTAATAACAGCTTTGTGAAGGACCTTCTGAATAATGAATCCCCATGAATGACGTACCTCGAGGCCTTCTTATTGATAGCTCGAGCTGATTTCTCGTCAGTGGGTAGCTCGCCTGTTTCAATGTAAGCCTGTATTTCATCGACCCAACACTTTGTGTAAACCCATTCTCTAGTGGTTTTGTCACGACCCTAATCCTCGTGGGGTTGGAGGTGTGTAGCATTTCATTCTATGCATTTCATGATAATTGTTAGTTTTATGTGTTCATTTTGATATTTTGATAACTTACTTGATATTTTAGGATGTTAATAAATTAATTTTAGTTATTTAATGACCATTTGAAATTATGAGGAAATGGTGTAGTGAAATGATACTTGTGAAAATTTAAATAAGAAGTTGATAAGTTTTGAGGTGCTTATGTGTAAAGATTTAAGCTTGGGGTTGTTAGTTGTGGCAACTCTAATCCTTGGAGGAGCTAAAGTGAAATGTGTCAATGTTTATCTTTGAAAATGTATAAGGAAGCTTCATAAAAATCATTCTCTCTTTGTTTCCATGGAAAACCATCAACCTAGGGTTTCACTCTAAATTTCACCATAAATTCGTTTCTTATTAGTTGGACGATCCGTCTTTATATTATTGTTCGTGAAGCCGAGGGGATCGCGTCTAGCTGAATAAAGTTTTTCTCATTTTCGAATTATTTTGGTAAGTTATAATGATTTCCTTCATATTCTTGATCATTCCATGTTAAAGTTGATATTATGGTTGTTTAAATGTTGTTTGGTATTTTTGGATCAAGTTTCTTTGAGTTGAAAAGATAATGGAAAGAGTTGAAGTAAAATTGGGTTATGGTATTGTTGTTAGGAAAAAGGATAGTAATAAATTGTTGGTTTATGTTAAAATGATAGAGGTATAAAGGTGCATGGTTTTGGAATCCTTTAAATTGGTTGGAAATGGCATTGGTACTTTTACTTGGGGTTGGAAAGGATTGAAAAGGTCTTGGAAAGTGTTGTTGAAGTTTAGGAATGGTTTATGCTGAAGTTTGGTTGGTGGTACTGATGTTTGAAGAAAAAGGGTATGAGCAAATTGGGTTTGAAGTTGCTGATGTGCTGAAGTTTTAGCTCTGTTCTGAGTTTCTGGTGAAGGGCACGAGTCATGCCCTGTGGCATGAGTCGTCCCCTCAGATTGGAAGAGTCATGACTTATGGGACGACTGTATCAGGCTGGGTGTTAAGGTGGCACGAGTCGTGCCATAGGGCACGACACGTGCCATAGGGCACGACTCGTGCCTTACCCTGTTGCCTCTGAACCATTTTTCAAGCAATTAAAACCTAATCTACCTAGTATATATTTAAACCCTTTTTGACTCTAATCAAAGTACAACAATTGAGCTATCCAATGGTGTCTTAACTTGTCAAAATGGATATGAGAAAGAGGTTTAAATATTGTTCGTAATATGATTGAAAGGCTTGATGGGAACTTAACCAAAGTTGTTCAAAACTTGGTAATTCGATCTTGAACCTTTATAAAGGTTACTCAATGTTGTTTAATGAATATGTAGGGCTTACTTGTGATGCATTGTTCCCATATTTGGTTACATATTCATGGTTTGTGATTCAAATAGTGTATGAAATATATGTTGCCCTATTGTATTGGTTTGAACATGAGTATGAATACCATGATGTTACTTTGTTATCCCTATATGGGGTCAAATTTGAGATTTTCACCGAACACAAGAGCTTGAAGTATTTGTTTACCCAGAAAGAGTTGAACAACCGGCAAAGGAAATGGTTGGAGCTATTAAAAGATTATGATTGCGTTATTTCTTACCATCTGGGAAAGACGAATGTGGTTGCGGATGCAAGTAGCTGAAAGGCTTATTTATCAACAATGTTGTCCCGAGAGTCAAGAAGTGAGATGTTATTTATGAATGTCCGAGCAATCCATACCTTATATGGAGATCTTATGGAAGCTCTACAAAGTGATACCGAATTGAAGAAAATTTTGGGACAGTTACAAGATGGAAAGACCAGGGAGTTTGCGTTGAATAAAGATGGAATTTTAACCTTTCAAGGCAGAATTTGCGTACCTTCTTCATCGGAGATCTAAAGGCGAGTTTTAGAGGATGGCCACAAATCAAGATTTGCTATTCATCCGGGAAGTACGAAGATGTATCAAGATTTGAAGAGAGGTTATTGGTGGAATGGAATAAAGAGAGAGATTACGGAGTTTGTGTCAAAATGTTTGACTTGTCAACAGATCAAGGCCGAGCATCAACGACCTGCGGGGCTACTTCAACCGTTGGATATTCCGGAATGGAAGTGGGAAGGAATCTCGATGGATTTTGTGACTGGACTACCTCCGACCTCGAAGAAGATGGATGCCATTTGGGTAATAGTGGATAGATTGACAAAGTCGGCTCATTTTCTACCGGTGTCAACAAAGTATTCGATGGAGAGGTTAGCTCAACTTTATATGCGTGAGATTGTTAGACTTCATGGAGTACCAGTCAGCATTGTATCCGACAAGGATCCGAGATTCACCTCGAGATTTTAGAAGGATTTGTATGAGGCTTGGGGTTCCAAGTTGAGTGTTAGCATGACGTTTCATCCTTAGACCGATGGGCAGACCGAGAGAACTATTCAGATTCTTGAGGACATGTTACGGGCGTGTGTGATGGATTTACACTCATCTTTGGAAGATCATTTGCCGTTGGTGGAGTTTGCGTATAATAACAGCTATCAGTCTAGCATTGAGATGACACTGCATGAGGCGTTGTATGGGAGAAAATGTAGATCTCCAATGTGTTGGGACGAGGTTGGTGAAGCTAGGCTTTGGAGTCCGGATTTGGTTAGAGATTCAACGGAAAAGATTAAAGTGATTCGGGATAGATTGAAGACGGCTCAAAGTAGATAGAAAAGCTACGCTGACACTAGAAGATGAGAGTTGTCATTTCAAGTTGGCGACTTCGTGTTTTTTAAGATCCCTCCGAGGACTGGGATTAAGAGATTTGGTAATAAGGGTAAGTTGGCTCCAAGATTTGTTGGTCCGTTTGAAATTTTAGAAAAGATTGGTGAGTTGGATTATCGATTGGCTTTGCCTCCATATCTTTCATCTCTTCATGATGTGTTCCATGTATCAATGTTGAGAAAATATTGCTATGATCCCTCCCATGTATTGAGTTCTCCCCCCCGAAGATATTCAAGCGGATATGACTTATGTGTAAGAGCCGTTGTGAGTTTTGGAGTTTAAAGTTCGGGAGTTGCGAACCAAGAGTATTTCGGTGGTGAAAATCCTATGGAAAAATCATACGGTTGAGGAGGCTACTTGGGAATTGAAATCCGAAATGCTTAAGAAATACCCTTGGTTGTTTGAGTGAGCAAGTAAGTCAATTTAAAATTTGGGGCAAATTTTTTTTAAGGGGGAATGAGTGTCACGACCCTAATCCTAGGCAGCATTTTAGCACATGTTGAGCATGTGGGGTTGGGGGTGTATAGCATTTCATTCTATGCATTTCATGATAATTGTTAGTTTTATGTGTTCATTTTGATATTTGATAACTTACTTGATATTTTAGGATATTAATAAATTAATTTTAGTTATTTAATGACCATTTGAAATTATGAGGAAATGGTGTAGTGAAATGATACTTGTGGAAATTTAAATAAGAAGTTGATAAGTTTTGAGGTGCTTATGTGTAAGGATTTAAGCTTGGGGTTGTTAGTTCTGGCAACTCTAATCCTTGGAGGAGCTAAAGTGAAATGTGTCAATGTTTATCTTTGAAAATGTAAAAGGAAGCTTCATAAAAATCATTCTCAGCTCAATTCTCTCTTTGTTTCCATGGAAAACCATCAACCTAGGGTTTCACTCTAAATTTCACCATAAATTCGTTTCTTATCCGTTGGACGATCCGTCTTCATATTATTGTTCTTGAAGCCGAGGGGATCGCGTCTAGCTGAATAAAGTTTTTTTTATTTTCGAATTATTTTGGTAAGTTATTATGATTTCCTTCATATTCTTGATCATTCCATGTTAAAGTTGATATTATGGTTGTTTAAATGTTGTTTGGTATTTTTGGAATAAGTTTATTTGAGTTGAAAAGATAATGGAAAGAGTTGAAGTAAAATTGGGTTATGGTATTGTTGTTAGGAAAAAGGATAGTAATAGATTGTTGGCTTATGTTAAAATGATAGAGGTATATAGGTGCATGGTTTTGGAATCCTTTAAATAGGTTGGAAATGGCTTTGGTACTTTTACTTGGTGTTGGAAAGGATTGAAAAGGGCTTAGAAAGTGTTATTGAAGTTTAGGAATGGTTTATGCTGAAGTTTGGTTGGTGGTACTGATGTTTGAAAACAAAGGGTATGAGTAAATTGGGTTTGAAGTTGCTGATGTGCTGAAGTTTCAGCTATGTTCTGAGTTTCTGGTGAAGGCCACGAGTCGTGCCCTGTGGCACGAGTCGTCCCCTCAGATTGGAAGAGTCGTGCCTTGTGGGACGACTGTATCAGGCTGGGTGTTAAGGTGGCACGAGTCGTTCCATAGGACACGAGTCGTGCCTTGCCCTGTTGCCTCTGAACAATTTTTCAAGCAATTAAAACCTAATCTACCTAGTATATATTTAAACCCTTTTTGACTCTAAGCAAAGTACAACAATTGAGCTATCCAATGGTGTCTTAACTTGTCAAAATGGATATGAGAAAGAGGTTTAAATATTGTTCGGAATATGATTGAAAGGCTTGATGGGAACTTAACCAAAGTTGTTCAAAACTTGGTAATTCGATCTTGAACCTTTATAAAGGTTACTCAATATTGTGTAATGAATATGTAGGGCTTACTTGTGATGCATTGTTCCCATATTTGGTTACATATTCATGGTTTGTGATTCAAATAGTGTATGAAATATATGTTATACTATTGTATTGGTTTGAACATGAGTATGAATACCATGTTGTTACTTTGTTATCCCTATGGTGGATTTCTTTTCAAGTATCTATTATGTGCTTGAATGTGTTTCAATCAGCTGATGTTTAGGGGTATAATGGAACACGATCAATTATGGAAATTGTTTAATAAGGTGATCAGATTACATTATACCTATGAGTGTCCCCTTCTGTGGCCACAGATCGGGGTGATAGCTTCCGTATTGAGCCAAAAGCCTTACAGATAGATAGTATCTTATATGGTTCTCTGAAATATGAGTCTTATAAGATGTGAATATGCCTAAGCAGTTCACAAATGAAGGGAGTTTACTCCCACATTGTACGATTTATTGTTCAGACGGGAAAGGTAAACTGAGGTAACGTAATGTGTTTACCGCTTTACCAATGTGTTGTGAGCAACCTTGTTATGTGTTGCATTTTACTTGGCATCTTGTTGCGTTCATAATAGCTTATTGAGATTTATTCTCACCCCTTCTCCCTTTACTGTTTTAGATCGCGTTGAGACAGGTGGGCCAAACCTGTGAGGTCGAAAAGGAGTTTGGATAGCGTTCTTTTTGGGTTGTCAGGGTATGTTATAGTTGTGGTTGGGAGTAGTATTTTGATGTTACTCCTTTATGGAGATTGTATATATAACTAATTTTGTAAAACTTTACATTTGTAGTATTTTGTAACTAAAACAGGTTATCTCTTTTCAAGGTTTGTTTATAACTTTCCTCCATGTGGAGATGTATAAGGTTGGTTTATGAAAGTGTGAATGTGGTGCCCAAATTTATTTTTTTATTTGTGTCATTTGGATTCACTTGAGCTTGAAAACATCCGGTTTAATTTGAAAAACGGAGTCGCCACGCCATTTTGATTTCCTCAAAACTTTGAAAAAAGGATTTAGGGTTCGGAGGTAAAGTTACCCCTTGGGAAGAACGGATCGTCGTTCACCCAAGGTGCCTTGCCCAAGCAAGTCTCCCAAGATTCCATTTTTCGTGCTTGCTTGCGTGCTTTCTTGTGTGCATGTGTTGAAAAGAGGGGGGGGGATGTTCCAAGTTGTCTTCCGGACGTATAAACCATTTAGTTGGTTATCGCTCGGGATTCCTTGGATTTTTATATGTTCGGGACTTTGATCCCGTCCTCATCTTGGACTTGTGATCATCGCTATTTGACCTTGGGTCATGTGTGATCGAGAGAAGGACTCTCTTTTATGGTTCAAGAGTGAGGTCCTTTAGAAAGGAATGACCTTAGCCCATCAATCCTACACCTTGAGACGATTGAGCTTGTGTAGGGACTACTATACTCGTCTCAAGTGATAATCGGAGATATAGGGTTCAAGGCCTATTCATTTCTAAAGGGATTATGGCATCTTTAATGGAAGAAACGATGTAAAGATAGGATCTTTACACCGGTTCGCTCCAAAGGATGCATCCAAATACCAATGGGGACTAGGGAATGCATGTTTAGGATAAAAATGACATTTTTAATGAAAAAGATGACATTTTAAGTGCAAAGGATGCTATTTTGTTTGCAAAGGATGCTTTTATGTAAAGAAATGATTTTTAATGCAAAGGATGCATCTTTATGTGGAAAAATAGCATTTTATATGCAAAGGATGCATAAATATGTCTTTTTGAAAGCAAAGGATGCTACTTTGATGTAAAGAAATGATTTTTAATGCAAAGGATGCATTTTTATGTATGAAAATGGGTTTTAGGTGCAAAGGATGCAATTTTTAATGTAAATGAATCATTTTTAAGTGCAAAAGATGCAACTTTTATGTAAAAAAGAGATTTTTAGGTGCAAAGGATGCACCTTTAATGCAAAGACTATATTTTTATGAGCAAAAGATGCTATTTTAATGCAAAGGATGCAAAGGGAGGGAGATATGATTTACATGTTCAAAGATATGATCTTTAACAACAATATACCAAGTCCCAAGCAAATATATAGTAATATGTAAAGCAAGGAGCAAATATATCACATATATACAAGTATAATGCAAGATAAAGGGGATGAGAGGTTACCAATGGTGGTGACCTCTTTCTCTTTGGAGTTCGCCTAGAGAAGGGACCAACTTTTGGAGGCTTCAAGGAGAAGGGAGGTGGCTCTTGGCACTCTCAGCTTGCTGTATTTTCGTAATGATGTTTTTGTAGAGTTTTTGTGCTGAAAATTCGTCTTTCTAAAATGGGTAGAGGAGGTCTCTATTTATAGGCAGTCTGGAAATAGCCAATGAAGCCGTGCGGCCTGGAGTTCTCTCCTAATGCAGCCGTGCGGCATTATCCCCAATGACTCAGCATAATTCTAGAATCATGCAAGGTGGCCTTTCTAGAAGGGTTTTATATAAAAGGAAAACGTGGTTTTTTAATTCCAAGTAGTCCCTTCACCCCTCGAAAGGTTCGGAACAGTTCCCGAATTGCTCCTGAACTTTAGGAAAGTCCGGGGAATTACCGGGAAACTTAACCGGAAGGCATGAGCTAGATTTGGGTACTTACAGAAGCCCCTCGGCAACGTCACTTGCAGGGCGAGTGGGGTTGTCGATAGAAAAGGATCCGATCTGGCGAATGCCGAGACGGATTGGGTGACCAAAGTGGTCGAGTGGCTGAACCTTTGGCAGGCTACCTACGTATCCCAAGTGGGAATCAAGCCATAATCGTAGTTCGGAATCCACTGGGGAAAGGGGGTGTCACATGTGATGAATTGGCTGAACCTAAAGTAGGCTACCTACGTATCCCGGAGGAATTAAGCCAGGCCATAGTTCAGAATAAGATCCGCTGAGGAATGGCAAAGAGAAACTGGTCTCTTGCTGGGGAAATATAAGGGAAAGTGACCTAGGAGGTCAAGTGACTGATTCTACTGGGGATATGCTAAGTGACCGATGTGGTCAGATATCTGGACCTCTATGAGGGGCTACTTCACCACTGAGGAGTGATGAATGACAAGGGGCGACCAATGTGGTCTGATGGCTGGACCTTTTATGAAAGGCTGCCTCACCACTGAGGAGTGATGAGGGAAGAGGGTGACCACTGCGGTCGGATGGCTGGACCTTTATGAAAGGCTACCTACGTATCTCGGAGGAATCAAGCCTTGGTCGCAGTTCAAACATCACTAGATAGTTAGGAACGATGTCTAGGATCCTTGAGGTTTTGACAATTAATGGAGGTTGTCACCTGGTTGACAATTAATGGAGGTTGTCACTCGATTGACTAAATCTTACGTCACTATCTAGGAGATAGAGGTTGCTAAAGTTGGAAAACTTGAGCGTACTTCTCAATCTGTGATAGAGGTAGCTAAAGTTTGGAGAACTTGAGCGTACTTCACTATCTGTGATAGAGGCAGCTAAATTTTGGAAAACTTGAGCGTACTTCTCAATATGTGATAGAGGTAGCTAAAGTTTGGAGAACTTGAGCATACTTCTCAATCTGTGATAGAGGTAGCTAAAGTTTGGAGAACTTGAGCGTACTTCTCAATCTGTGATAGAGGTAGCTAAAGTTTGGAGAACTTGAGCGTACTTCTCAATCCGTGATAGAGGTAGCTAAAGTTTGGAAAACTTGAGCGTACTTCTCAATCTGTGATAGAGATAGCTAAAGTTTGGAAAACTTGAGCGTACTTCTCAATCTGTGATATAGGTAGCTAAAGTTTGGAAAACTTGAGCGTACTTCACTATCTGTGATAGAGGTAGCTAAAGTTTGGAGAACTTGAGCGTACTTCTCAATCTGTGATAGAGGTAGCTAAAGTTTGGAGAACTTGAGCGTACTTCTCAATCTGTGATAGAGGTAGCTAAAGTTTGGAAAACTTGAGCGTACTTCTCAATCATGACGAGGTAGCTAAAGTTTGGAAAACTTGAGCGTACTTCACTATCTGTGATAGAGGTAGCTAAAGTTTGGAGAACTTGAGCGTACTTCTCATTCTGTGATAGAGGTAGCTAAATTTTGGAGAACTTGAGCGTACTTCACTATCTGTGATAGAGGTAGCTAAAGTTTGGAGAACTTGAGCGTACTTCTCAATCCGTGATAGAGGTAGCTAAAGTTTGGAAAACTTGAGCGTACTTCTCAATCTGTGATAGAGGTAGCTAAAGTTTGGAAAACTTGAGCGTACTTCTCAATCTGTGATAGAGGTAGCTAAAGTTTGGAAAACTTGAGCGTACTTCACTATCTGTGATAGAGGTAGCTAAAGTTTGGAGAACTTGAGCGTACTTCTCAATCTGTGATAGAGGTAGCTAAAGTTTGGAGAACTTGAGCGTACTTCTCAATCTGTGATAGAGGTAGCTAAAGTTTGAACTTCGACAATTCGGAGGTTGTCACCTAGCGTTATTCCGTTATAACGGAAGTAACGGAGGCGACTGGGGAGAGAAATTGATTCTTCTAGGAGATAACGGATATACTTGGGATCACAACGTTACTCTAGTTAAGAAATAACGGGAGTTGTATGCCAAGTGGAAAGTCCAGGGGATAAGTGTAATTTTCTGCTCAGGGCAAAAGAGGCCGCCCGGCATGAGACAGGGGCAAAAGAGGCCGCACGGCCAGAAGCTTATTTTCATCAGATTATTTAAAATCGGATTTGAACGGGCATTGGACACCATTGCCGCCTTCTGCTGCCGAGGAATAGAGAGAGAGGAGAGAGAGAATTTTCGAAAATCCTTCAATTCCCTTGTTTCTTTTGATTTAGGATGGATCCGGAAGGGAATCCGATGCCTAGGCAAGCACGGAGGAACATCTCCGAGGCCGCTCGAAGGAGGAGGAGGGAGCTTGTCCGAACCGAGCGAAAATACGATTTCAATACGCCTCCTTCCGAGTTTTATCCGGGCAAGAGGGAGCACAAATCCATGAAACCTCAATCGGTTGGGGTAAGCATTCTTGATTTGCTTGATTTCGTTGATTTTGATTGTATTTTGATTGATTTTAGGGCTTGACCCGAGTTTTAGGAATTTCTCGAATTTTCCTAGGATTTTTGATGATGATTTTGGAATCTTGATGATTAACCTACGAGGCTAAGAGAATAAATGAACATGTATGTGCAATTTATTTGAAAAATAATGAGAATGACCCATTTTTTGGAGTAAGAAAAAATAATTGTCTAAAATGTGACGGAGTTCTTGCATGTGCTAGAACAAGGTCAATTTTTGATCATGGATGAGGAAACGGGATTTTGGACGATGAAAAGGATTCATGCATGCCATTTTTTTTGAAAAAATTAATGCTTATGTGCAAATAATTTTGAAAATCAGAATTTTGTGCTTAGGAGAGCAATGTGCTTGACACGATGCGTTTCAAATGATGAAAGACACGTTTTCTATGCAAAAGATGCTAGAAATCCTTTATGAATGTTTTTCTTTTGAAATTATGTGCACTTTTGAGTATATGCATGCTTTTGAAATGAGATGAAGGACTGACACATTTTCTGTTGTGTTCTCCTACAGGAGAACAAATCTAGGGGACCTTCTGAGATTGATGTGAGGTTATGGGAGAGGATGCCCGACTTTGAGAAGTATGGGGTGAACCCCAAGCAGCTAGTGAGGGCTACCGGCCTTGATTTGTTCATTGAGGCTATTGGCAGAGGCATTCACGTGACCTCGAAGAGCAAGGGCTTGATCCAGGCCCTATCGGAGTTTTGGTGGGACACCACCCACAGCTTTCACCTTAGCTGGGGGGAGCTTACAGTGATGCCCACAGACTTTACTGCTATCACTGGCTTATAGTTCACCGGGAGGCCTGTGACTTGGAGGGACCATATCACAGCGGAGGAGTTTAGGGCTCTGGTGGGATTTGATCTTCAGCCTAAGGGGCTGGGGATGGAGACTAGGAATGTTGAGGTGGCAATCCTGAACCCGCATGCGGGGATTTCTTCGCTAATGAGGTGACTGCCCACCAGCTTGCGAGGGCTTTTCTGTGGTTGATGCTATCAGTCACCATCTTTGCCAATTCTGGGACTTTGGCTATGCTGTGCCTTCTAGACTCCTTGAAGGATGTGGACGAGATTGGGACGGTCTCTTGGGGTGAGGCCGGATTGGCGGAGCTTTACTTCTCCCTGGATTTGTACAGCCGGAATAAGGCTGCTTTGATGGATTGCTTCTCCTTTGCTCTTGAGGTATTCTAACCTTCTTTTCTTTTTTTTTTTTTACTTTTGAGATTTTTATGAGAGAAAATGACCCTTCTATGTTTTGAACATGCAGGTCTGGTTTTGCGAGGTGATCAGGTTCTTTCCGTGGAACCAGCAGAGTGATTCCACCATCTTCCTTGCTATGATTCGTTGGAGGGGAGATGCTAGAGACAAGTTCACCGGGAAGACCCGGATCACTTTTGACTACAAGATGGTAAGACCAATCATCAACAAGGATGGGCATGATGGAGTTGACTTCTACCCTTGGGGGAGGTACCCGGAGGTTCTGCTAGGGGATGCCGTGGAGGCGACGAGGCAGAGGAGGTGGTTGACCGGGCTTACTTGCGATATCATTTATCTGGGGGACCGCTTTTCCAGGCAGCATGGCCATGTCCCTCCATTAGATGCCATTACTCCTCATGATCCTCCAGCACGGATGCTGCAGCCTAGGGACTGGTCGGCAGATGATATAGCGAGGTATCAGGCAGGCGTGGCAGCTGAGGAGTATTTTGATCTGGCTACCCCGTATGCTACCTTTGTGGAGCAGCGGTTGAGGACGCCACATAAGCTAGTAAAGCTGGCTGTCACTCAGGGGTATGGGGAAGCCGAGCCTACTGACCCGCCGATGCCTCCTGCTCACCTTTCTTATGTGGTCAACGGGGTACCGAGGAGGTTCAGGATACCTGTCCCCGCCACGAGGGAGCCCCAGTATACTCTGCCGCCTGACAGCACTGTGAGTATACTTTAGGGTCTTTTCCCTTTTTCTTATTCATTTGTTTTTTTTTTTTTACAATTTCGATATTTTTCTGAGATTTTCTTCTCTTTTCCCAGGTTCCAGCTCGTACTTATGATGGCTTGGTCAGGCAGAACAGGGGCTGGAAGGATGTGTGCCGGTCCCTTGTGAAGAAACTAGCTTGTGCTTCAAAGGCTGCAGCGAACGTGCAGGAGCCCTGTGCGCAAAAGGAGGCACGTAGGGGGCACGTCATCCACCTCATCGGCCTCGGAGTATTCTTCTAGTGCCATGCCTCGGGGACAGGGACCCAATGCCGGCATCCTGGAGCAGCTAGCTGAATATGAACATGTGAATGTCCATCTCTCTGATGTGAGTGACAGTGAGGATGTGATGAGAGACCCTAGCTTCTACGAGCTGAGTAGTGACGACGAGGGGTCGGAAGCCTAGGAGGTCTTTAGGGTTGATCTGGGAAGGAAACAAACAATGAACAATTTATGCACATTTTGTTTATTTTTTGCTTTATTTGGGCGCCGATGGGGCGAAAACAATGTATCACTGTTTTATTTGCTTTCATAATTTATGCTTTATGAATTTGCATATTGCTTGAGCCTCGGGGCTGCTTTTTTGCTTGGAATTGAGGCTGAAACTGGGCCAAAATGATTTGTGCTGACACATAACTGCATAGTTGGTGTTTGGATATGTTTTTGTACAGGTTTTTGTTGAGAAAGTGGGGTGAAAACTCCCTTTGGGCAGCAACTTGAGTTGCTGCATATTTTTCTGCAGAGAGCAAATGAGGCCGTGCGGTCTGGACCTGAGGGCAAATGAAGCTGTGCGGCTAACAGTTCTGTCTGGACTGATTTTTTTCGAAATAAAACCAAGGCTTGGCCATTTCATTTCATTTTCACCCTAGACTTGTCCCAACTGATCCCAGAGCATATTTTTGACCTAAAGACATCAACTTTGATCATCTTGCAATGGAGAAACCCGTCAGATTGCAAAAGGGGAAAAGAGACCGTTTTCTGTCCGATCTTCAATCTTGGGTGAGATATAACTTTCAATCTCACAAGGGGCTGCTTGATACTACCTTCAAGATCAAATCTTTATGGTATTTGAAGGATCTCCCGCCCGATTGGGACCTTTTGAGGGCAGCAGCAAAGTTTTGGGACGTCCGTAGACACATTTACTACTTTTCTAACAATGAGATTGTCCCAACCTATGAAGACTTCCGAGCCTTGATTGGGGGTCCAGAAATTGAAGCTATATCGATTCCTCTGATCGAAGATGTGCCAGTGGCGGCAAAGTTGGCATCTTTTCTTCACATATCTCTGGGAGAGGCTGAGGGGATGATGATAGCTCCGGACAGGATTGACCTTTCTGATATCCCGGGCAGGTTTGGGTCTCCGGATATGGCTACGACCATGGTGGCTATGGATGCCTTTATCCTCTGCGTATTCTCGTCTCTGTTCACTGCTGAGTCCGTGGGGATTTGTGTTGGGTATGCATATGTTTTAACCCTCCTATTTTGTATAAGATTTGATTGATACCATAACCTCCTGTCTATTTTAAGGACTTTAGGACCCTATGTAATGAAGCTTAGACTTCAATTTTTTAGCTAAGTCCATTTTATAGAATAGGTTAAATTTAGGCTTGAAGACTGGCACAAGACTCATTGGATCTGAGGATTGCAGTTCAGAGTTTCACACCACCCCATTAAAACCGCCTTTTGAACCGCTCCTGGAACCGCCTGGTGTAACTCAGTCTGAAACCGCTTGTGGAACTCCTAAGTACAAATAGCTTATGAACCGCTTCCTTGCAGTTCACATTTCTTTAGGACCACACTTTGCAACCGCTTCAGGTGGAACCGCTTACTTTCAACCTCATGCACACCTGAACCGCTCCAATGATTGGCTACTTGAAGTGAACCTCATTGACTGTTGGAATCCACGTTAGCAATACCAAATGTTAACCACCATATCTTGTCACGTGACTACTTTTCAGACAAGATCTGCAAGGATCTTAAAAAGGTGACAGATGTCCTAACCACCTTGATTGCGGCGAGGTCGATCGGCTTTACCTGCATCAGCAGTTCCAAAGGACAAAAGTGGTTCTTTGTGGACCAATAGGATTGCATCAAGGCAGGTCCTTACAACAGTTTGTGTCCAACGGCTATATTCACGATGCTTGGGTATAAATACCAACCTTCTTCATTTGAAGATTGCTTGATACTTGAGAAATTCTTTGTGAGTTCATAAGAAGTTGAAGCTACGCGAGAAATTCATAAGTCCTTTGAATCTTCATCTTCAACCTTCAAGAAATATTCCCCAGCCCAGAAATCAAGCCTTAACACTTCAAGAATCATTGTGCTCTACATCTCATAGATTTAAAGAGCCTTGATCTTGTTCTCACACACACACACCTCACTTGTTTAATCACATAGATTAATCATTTGAGATGCACTGGTTATAGTCTAGGATTCAATCTTCATAGAATAGATTTTAGCTTTGAGTATCGATCTTTGTAACTTGTAATCTCTCATACTCATAGTAAAATCACTCTTGAAAATCCAAGACTAACCATCTTGGTAGTGGACGTAGATCGTTTATCGATTGAACCACTCCAAATATTGTGTTCTTACTTTCTGCATTTATATTTCTTGTGCTTACTGATTATCTACTTTTCTCTCTGTTTGATCTTTATTTAGATATCCATTATTGTGAAATAGTGTTTGGAGTTAACATTGTCAAAACTACACTTGTTTGTAAAACTGCACTTGTCAAAACCGCTTTACCTAAACCGCTTTACAAACCGCCTCTCTCAAAACCGCTTTGTAACTTTATTATTCCGCTGTGCATTTTATAACTCTACTTGCAGTTTCTTATACACTGCAAGAGGTTTTGTAAGTATAGAGGATTAGTTTTAAATCAAGGGCGAATAATTTTAAACAGCTATTCACCCCCCCTCTAGCTGTATTTTCACCCTTGTTGCCACCTTTGGGATCAACAATTTGTCATGGTGGCCTCTTGTACATGGTTAGGGATTGCAGGGCTGGGAAGGATATTATCCCACTGGTTTTGGGTGAGACCCTTCACGGCAATGACAGGATGGCTAGAGGAGACCATTTCATGAGGTCTGGGAGTCCGACTATGTTGACTTTATGGCTGCAGGAGAGGCTCGGGGCTTTGCCGACACAGTGCCCTTGGGTGATTTCTCGGAGGGGTTCACCTAGGCAGCGGGACCGGGGTGGCCAGGAGGCGATGATGGCTAGGTTGTCCACTTCGGATATTCGGCTGGTGGGTACCTCACTGGAGGTTGCGGACGGGAGGACATTTCGGGAGTCCTATGTGGTGAGGGTTCCGGGGTTTTGTTGGTCATCCTTCTACATACCCTCGCTTGGTATCCCGGGCGGTTTGGGGCCCTACAGGAGCCGTTGGGAGATTGGGAGGACATCCGTACCATGGAGGTGGTGCCTTTAGACATGAGGGATCCAGCCAGCTTCTCATTCTTCTCTAGGGCTTGGACATATCTTGTTTTCCACCCGGGGCCATTCTCAAGAGCGGGAAGAGTACCATCTTGACTACGGCCTACTTGGATTGGTATGAGAGGGAGATGGGAGCGACTCGAGTCATATTGGGAGAGAGACGTCGGGCCTTATTGGGGCGGCTGCGACTCGAGTAGGACTACGAGGAGGCTGAAGCTAAGGCGAGTCGCCATAACCGGTCGGGTGACCTCATCGGAGATATGGAGGCTCGATACAAGAGACTATACGAAGTCGCTCCCTTGGCGAGGCTCGAGAGGAGGAGGTGCGGACTCGTGCCCGTATTGAGAGGGTACTTATTGACACAAGTTTGATGGAGGCTCCAGTGAGGATACCTGAGGTCGGGGTGAGGGAGACCGACATCATAGAGAAGAAGAGAAAGAAAATAATCGACGAGGTCGAGGTAAAGGGAAGAAGACTAAAGAAGACTCGATGAATGACAAATTTGATAGATCTTTTCTTAGGAATCCCTTATTGCCATTTTGCAAACACAGTAGTTTATTAGGCATTTTATTGTATCTTAGATCTTTGTAGCAGGTTAGCAGAGTCAAGAGTAGACCGTGCTTGAACTCATCAAGAAGTTTTTAACTTGTATTTAACAAAGATATGATCTTAGAAATTAATCAAGACACATTTCATGGAAATTTCAGATGTCTTATTGATTGCTTAGGACCCGTTTTATGAAAACTTGATTGCCCTTTATTATTTATTGTTTAGACCGAACCATATATGGCTGCCTACGTTCCCCTTTTACAAGAAAGACTAAGGGGCTCAGGTCTTCGTAGTTCATTCTGGTGAACTATCGGGATTAGGTCTTTTGGCCCTTTTTTTTATTATTATATATTTTTTTATTTTTTTTCTGTGCAGCCCTGTTTTTTGCCTAGACCACCCCTTTTTTGGGTTTTTAGCCTAGCTGGGCATTACTCTTTTTGCACTAAGATTTTTTTTTTTTTTATGTGCAACCCTGTTTTTTGCCTAGACCGCCCTTTTTGGGTTTTTCAGCCTAGCTGGGTATTACTCTTTTTGCACTAAGATTTTTTTCTTCTTTTTTCTCTTTTTTTTTATTGTTATGTATTTTTTTTTATTTTTCAGACATAGTACCTTCGGAGCTTATCGCCGTTGACTGGGTGAACAAAGGGATTGCCATCCATGTCTGCAAGCTTCATGGCTCCTCCCGATAGTATCTTCTGTACCACATACGGGCCGATCCAAATGGGTTCCCATTTTCCCAGGGGGTTGTCTCTGGTATGGGGTTTTACTTTCAGAACCAAGTCACCTTCTTTGATGTCCCTGGCCTTGACTTTCTTGTCGAATGCTCTGGCCATTCGCCTCTGGTAGGCTCGGGTGTGTTCCATGGCCTTGAGCCTGCTTTCGTCGAGCAGGGCCAATTCATCATGCCGGCTACGTAGCCATTCTACTTCGTTGACACTGTTTTCCAGGAGGACCCTTAATGACGGGATTTCCAACTCCACTGGTAACACTGCTTCCATCCCATAGGTTAGGGCAAAGGAGTCTCCCCGTAGGCGTCCCGACGGATGTTACGAAGCCCCAGAGTGCTAGGTGCAACTTCTCAGGCCAATCACGACCACGGGTGGCCATTTTCCGGATGATCCGTTCGAGCGTCTTATTAGCAGCTTCCACGGCTCCGTTAGTCTGAGGTCTGTATGGGGATGACTTGTGGTGAGTGATTCTGAATTCTGACAACAATCTATCGCAGTCCCCTTCAAAGTGCGACCCATTATCAGAAGTGATCTCATTGGGCACCCCATATCTACACATTATGTTTTCTTTGATGAATTGGGCCACTTTCCTGGAAGTGAGGACTTTGTAGGACTTGGCCTCTACCCACTTGGTGAAGTAGTTGACTGCTACTAACACGAATTCATGCCCATTGCTTCCTATCGGGGCTATCTTCCTTATCACGTCAATACCCCAAGTTGCGAACGGCCAATGAGTTGTCATGCAATACAGGTCGTGAGGCGGAAGATGGTTGAGGTTGGCAAACCGTTGGCCTTTGTCGCACGCTCGGACATGTGGACACAGTCTGTCTCCATGGAGATCCAATAGTAACCCATTCTGAGGATTACTTGCATCAAGGCTCTAGCATTCATATGATGACCGCAGGGACCGTTGTGGACTTCGGTCATAAACTCTCTGGCTCTTTCTTGGGTGACACACAGGAGGAGTGGTCCATGGTATCTCTTCTTGTACAGGTCGCCTCCTAAAATGACATAATGGGAGGCCAACCTTTTCAGGGCTTGCAAGCTCTTGGCTTTGATGCCTTCTTTCGGTCTACCTTCTTCATCTCTAAAGGCTGACTCTCCATCTTTGAGGAACTGGTAAATCTGACTGTACCAGGGTTCCTTGATAGGCTCGGGTCCCAAGTCTACTTCACAACAGAAAGCCGAGGCTTCTCTTCTACCCACTTTGAAGGGTTTTATCGCCTTTCCCTCGGGGATCTCTATCAGTGAGGCTAGAGTAGCTAAGGCATCTGCGAATCTGTTCTTTTCCCTCGGCAGGTAATGGAAGGTCACTTCTCTGAACTGCTCAGTCAACTCCTCCATATAGGCATGATACCGCTGAAGATTAGGATCCACAGTCTTCCACTTGTTGGAGACCTAGTTGATGATCAGGGCTGAGTCTCCATAAACTTCGAGCTCCTTGACATTCCTCTCTAAGGCAGCTTCTAAACCAGCGATGCAGGCTTCATACTCGGTAACATTGTTCGTGGCAGGAAAGTTTAACTTGATGGCAATTGGCGTGTACTCATCTTTTGGGTCGACCAGTAGCATCCCTATGCCATTTCCTCTCGTGTTAGCAGCCTCGTCAAAGAAAAGCTGCCATCGGCTTTCAGGCTCGACTACAAAGATCCCTTCATCTGGGAATTGGGGTTCAGGCCTACGGTCCTCATTACTAGGGAAATTTGCCAGATGGTCTGACAATTCTTGACCCTTGATGGCCTTTCTCGTCACATAGTTGATGTCATACTCAGCTAAGAAGAAGGACCACTTTGCTAGACGCATCGAGAGGGAAGGCTTATCGAAGATATACTTGATAGGGTCCATTTTCGAGACCAAGTTCACAGGGTGGGCTTGCATGTAGTGCTTCAGCTTACCGACTACCCAGACCAGTCCTGCACAAGTCTTTTCACATGCTGAGTAATTGAGCTCACTCCCCTGTAGCTTCCGACTAACAAAGTAAATGGCATTCTCTACCCGAGAGTCTTTCTTTTCTTGAGCAAGCATAGCCCCAACTGCCGTATCATTGACAGTGAGATAGAGCAGAAGAGGTTTCTGTCTATGTGGGGGGCATAGCACCGGAGGATGTACTAAGTACGCCTTGATTTGGTCAAAGGCATCCTGGCATTCCTTGGTCCATTCCGTGTCTACATTCTTCTTCATGAGCTTGAAGATGGCTCGCACATAGTGGTCAACTGGTTGTGAGCGGGTGATATCGCGGTTGCCCATAAAGCTTTTGACTTCTGCGGGTTCGAGGTGGCCTCATGTCCATAATGGCTTTGATCTTTCGGGGATCGACTTCGATACCTCGCTCCGTGACCATATACCCGAGCACTTTTCCCCTTGTCACTCCAAAGGTGCATTTGGCAGGGTTTAGTCTCATGGAATGTTGTCTCAGCCTCTCAAAGAACTTTCGCAGGTCAATAAAATGCTGGCCATCCTCGCCTTTGGAGTGGATTATCATGTCGTCAACGTAGACCTCAATCTCCTTGTGGAGCATGTCATGAAAAAGCGCGGTCATTGCCCTACGATAAGTAGCCCCAAAGATTCTTGAGCCCAAATGGCATCACCGTATAGCGGTATGTTCCCCACGGTGTGGTGAAGGCTGTCTTTTCTTGGTCCTCCTCGGCCATCTTGATCTGGTTGTAGCCTGCAAAGCCATCAACGAAGGATTTTACTTTGTAGTTGGCAGTGGAGTCCACCAGGATGTCTATGTTTGGCAAGGGGTAATCGTCTTTGGGGCTGGCTTTGTTCAGATCCCGGAAATCTACACAGCAGCGCACCTTCCCATTGGCCTTAGTTACGGTCACAATGTTGGACAACCATGTCGGATATTCGATGACCCTGATGAATTCTACCTGCAGTAGCTTCTCAATCTCTTCTTTGAACTGTAGAGACCATTCTGGCTTGATCTTCCTCAGTTTCTGCTTTACTGGCTTAGCATCTGGTGCTAGAGGGATTCTGTGCTCTACTATCGAACTGTCTAGCCCTGGAATATCCTTGTATGACCATGCAAAGACGTCCACGTATTCTCTGAGAAAATTAACCAGTATGTCCCGTTCAACCCCCTGGAAGAAGTTTCCAATCTGTGTCTCTTTAGGTTCCTCGACAGTACCCAAGTTAACACTTGTCAAAACCTCCTCGGCAGCTTGGGCCCGGTTTTCCTATTTGTATGTAACCTGCTTAAAGATTTCTTGGATGTATTGTTCATTTAGTGTGTTTGCATCTTGTTCAAATGATTCATTATTAACTGTTGTTAAGTTTTGAGTTAATTTATCATTTGTTAAGTTGACAATAAGGGGATACTCAGAAAGATCTGTCATTTCATTCAAAGCAAGAGGAAAGATGACATTGATTACATATTCATAATCCTCAGGCGTGAGGCCTTCGGATGACTCGGAGGACTGGAATTCAAAGGTTCCTGACTCAACTGACTCTTGACCCTACTGACTCTGGATCCTACACTACTTATTGACTTGAAGTGTTTGACGCGGGTTGGACTGGGGTTTACTCTTTCCTGCTTTTGCCCTGGGGAGTAGCAGTCTTGTCAGCATTCCCATTTGGTCGTGCATCCTGTGGACCATCATTGCCTTTGTCGACACCATTCCCATGGGGGATGTTCGACTGATCTGATGCAATCTTCTTTCCAAATCTGACTGTATCCATCTGTACCTTCGGGGTAGTAGGACCAGTTACGCTTTCGACATCCGAGATACAACTTTCTTCATCATAAAAGTCTTCTGGCATGTTTACTCTTCTTTCCACCCTTTCCCAAACAGGGGGTTGAGACTGATCCTCAGGGACAGTAAGAGCCATCACAAACACATTATGCTCACCATGAGTGATGAAGGGTTCCGAAGAGACTTTCATCAACATAGCTTGGCTTACTTCAAACTCACACTCTTCATAGGTGAGCCTTTCTTCTGTAATCTTGACTATGGTCACTGGTTTGATATCACAAAAGAAAGGTCGGGCCTTGACGACATTAACGAAATCGGTTCCTATTATGGGTCCAAACTGTCCTTCCATGGCGGAGGCATTAATCAGATCTTTCCACTTTCCTTGCAATTTAGCATAAGGAACATTGAATTTCAAGATGTCTATGATCTTTGGATTCCCAAAACCGGCTGCATTTATTTCCCCAAACTCAAGCATGTTGACTTGATTATTGGTAGGAAGAGGATTCTTGACCACATTGGGACCTCGAGGCGCTTCCAGCTTGCCTTCTTCAATCAGGCGAGAGATCAGGAACTTCAAGTAGATACAATCATTGGTGTTATGCCCATGGTATTGGTGAAAGCGACAGTGATTGGTTTCATCCATCCTGACACTAGGGTTCTTTGGTTTCCAGTTTTCCAAAGGTCTGATGAGTCCTTCAGCTACCAAACCGTCGAAGACCTTTTCCAGTGGCATCCCAAAATCTTCAGCAGTATAGGAACGAGGCCTTGGCTTTACAGCGACCTGACCTGAATTTTGTCCAACTTTCTCATTCTGGATATAATTAACAGCGCCAACCGTTTCTTTTCCTTTTACAGTGACAGCTGTGGCATTTGAAACTGGTGCTTTGTAGCGGTAGGAGTTGCATGTTCCTGTGACCGGATCCATGTTGAAGGCATTTTCAAACTTGGTGCCGGCATTTACCATTGGCCGAAGGTCAGGATAGTAGTAATTGCCAATCTGGACCCTTAACTGAGGTTTCAAGCAGGACTGGAAGATCTCCATCTGTTCTTCTTCATTCAAAGGGGTCATCATTTCGCTAAGCTTCCAATTCCATCTCTTGTAGAATTCACTTACTGGCTCGTCTGGGCATTGCAGAGTGCCTTGTAGGTCATTCCTGCTAGTTTCCCAATTTAAATTAGCCTTATACTTTTCCAGGAATGCTTCTTTGATCTGGTCCCAGGTGGCTCGGGCCTCTGGCTTCACATGCAAGAACCACCTAAGAGCTGAACCCTTCAATGACAATTGAAAATGGTCAGCCATTTGCTGATGCGTACAATCTTTGGCTCTCATGGCAAGAAGGTAGCTTTCAATGTGAGTCCGAGGGCAATCGGTACCATTGAACTTTTCAATCTCAGGCATTCGAAATTTTGGGGGAAGAGGGACAATTTTCTTTGGGATCGGTGATGCGGTATCTTTGCCTTCTTGGTGCTTAGTTCCCCAAATTTCTCTTGCATGGACTTAACTTGTTCCACCAACCAAGTCATGTTGGGGTCAGGTGACGGCTTAGGATTGTTCGATCCTGAAGCAAGCTTATCAGATTTGGGCGGTAGGACAGTGGGTGGCACAGTGGTAGCTGGTACCATGGCTTGGGGATCCTTAGAAGGAAAGTAAGCGTAAACTTGGCCTGGTCCTATGTTTCCGTGAAGCTGACCGGAGGCATAGTAATTAGGCTCATAGTTACCAGGATAAGGAAAAAGATACGGAGCCTCGTGGGATCCTGTTGGCAAGGTTGGGGGTGGAAGATCTGCTGTGGCAGGGCATAGATTGAAAGGTCACTGGATTGATTACGAGGCCTAGAGATTGTGCAGGACGGCCCATACTGAGGAGAGGGAGCAAATCCCATGGGGTAATGCAGAGGCTGCGTAACTGGGATAGCCGTGGCGTTTTCTCTCTATTGGTAGGGAACAAAGCTGGGTCTTATCTGAGGAGGAGAGGGTATTGGGACCCTGATGGCTTGGGACATCGGGAAGGACTGAAAAGGGACAGTCCTTGGCAATAGATCATATGTGGATGGAGGAGGGTATTGGTTATAGGCTGGGGGAGGCGAGATGGGCCTTACGGAGTCTCATCTTCTACCATAACCGAGGAACCGTTGGACTCAACCACTATCTGAACCCCATGACGACGGAGCGCATCAATGAGCATGGCTTGCTGTTCCTCATGGACCTTACGACTGTTTTCCAAGGCTAAGGCTAGCTCTTCTTCCCTAGTCATCTGGTTACCCAAACCACTGCTGTTCTCTGTCAAATCAGCCATTTTGACTCTCTGAACCGACAAAGCTGAGGATTCTGGCGAACTGTCTGAGAATTCTGCGCTAACAAGCCGCTGACCCGGTATTCTCACCCACTTCTTTCTCACTGCGGGAAAGGGATAGGAGAGGTTTAGACTCGGGGTAGGTGTTTAGGCTGAAGGCTCAAGCAATATGCAAATTAAGAATCTTCCAGTTTACTTAAAACGGTGTCTTTTATTAATTTCTATTTGGTTGGAAAAGGGGTTCTGCCCTTCTTTTTTGCAACTACTCTAGATCCTGGATCAGTGGGTTCCGTCACTACGTCTATAAGCCCCTCGTATTCCACCTGTATTTTGACCTCCCAGGGTGGACAGCTCCGGGCGAGGGTCCTATAGGGCACGCGGATCCCACCGACCGAGAGAGAAGAACGCTCCTAACGGGTCTAGCGGGTCATAGGAACTTTTAACGCACGAGCGATGCGGATTATAGTCAAGGCAATACCGGGAAAGTCTCGTCTTTCTGCCTTAACGGAATTTTGGCAGAGTTTCGCTTGCGCGAATGATGTTTTGACTTTTCGATAATGTCCGAGAAGATAATAGGTATGGGTCGGGCGGTAAAAGCCGGATGACACAGTGTCACATTGAACTTCGTTGCATAAGCAGTGCGTGAGTCAAAATCGAAGTCAATGCCGGGTCAAGATCTTGCCAATTTTTCCTTGTCGGAATTTTGGCAGAGCTCCGCTTGAGCGAAAGATCTTTGGATTTTTGGCACGGACTCGATCTCGACTCTTACGCATTCCGTGTGGGTCAAGGCCAAAGTCAATGCCAGAATCAAGATCTTGCCAATTTTCCTTGTTGACTTCCGTTATGGACTAAGGTTTGACCTTTACGGGGATATGCAACTGGGCTATATGACATGGACTAGACCAAAAACCAACCAAAAGTCACGGTTTTTTGAAACGTGTGACACGGACTGTGCATTGGTCGACACTGGCTGCCATGGGGAGTTTGGGGTGATTCCGTGCGCGCCGTAGCATCGTAAAGGCTGTCCGTGGCCTGGCGAACAACCACCCCGGGTTTAAAGGGACGTGGGTGCAAAGTGTACATGATATATAAGGTGTGCGTAGTGTGTGGTCTCCTAAAAAATGTTCCTTTTTGAGTTAAAACAGAGATTTTCAGAAATGTGTTTTAAAAGGAATGATTTTTTTGGGGACGGGGGAAAAATGCAACAGTTAAGGCACGTAAATTTTCTTGGAGCCCCGGTCAGTCTTGGAACTGAATAGCCCCAAGCTGCCTAAGCTACCAGATTAACCTCAATTTTGTCCTGGTGGAATTGCCAATGAGGCTGCCCGGCTGGAACCCGAGGCGAATTAAGCCGTACGGCTGCATGGATCAATTTTCCAGGTTCCAATCCTTTGCAGTTTCAGGTTGCTCCCCGAACATTTTAGGCACCTTTCAGCTTTCAGCAGGCTTCCTGTTCAGTTTCCAGAGTATGCACAATTCCCAAGATGCAATATGCAATGCAATACAAAGAAAGAAAGCAAGCACGATAAATGGAATCCGCGACGGGAGGCTAACCCGCTCAAAGGAAAAAATCTTTCTCTTTTTATTATTTTTTTTCGAAAAGAGATACCGGTATGTGGGATTGTTAGACCACCGTTTATCCCAAGCCTCGGGTTAGGAAGCGATACAGGAAGGTTAGTGGTTTCCACCTATATACCGTGTATCGTTTTATTTTGAAAATGAAAGCTTTCTCCTTTGGTTTATTCCCCAGCGGAGTCGCCAAACTGTGAATGTGGTGCCCAAATTTATTTTTTTATTTGTGTCATTTGGATTCACTTGAGTTTGAAAACATCCGGTTTAATTTGAAAAACGGAGTCGCCACGCCATTTTGATTTCCTCAAAACTTTGAAAAAAAAGATTTAGGGTTCGGAGGTTAAGTTACCTCTTGGGAAGAACGGATCGTCGTTCACCCAAGGTGCCTTGCCGAAGCAAGTCTCCCAAGATTCCATTTTTCGTGCTTGCTTGCGTGCTTTCTTGTGTGCATGTGTTGAAAAGAGGGGGGGGGATGTTCCAAGTTGTCTTCCGGACGTATAAACCATTTAGTTGGTTATCGCTCGGGATTCCTTGGATTTTTATATGTTTGAGAATTTGATCCCGTCCTCATCTTGGACTTGTGATCATCGCTATTTGACCTTGGGTCATTTGTGATCGAGAGAAGGACTCTCTTTTATGGTCCAAGAGTGAGGTCCTTTAGAAAGGAATGACCTTAGCCCATCAATCCTACACCTTGAGACGATTGAGCTTGTGTAGGGACTACTATACTCGTCTCAAGTGATAATCGGAGATATAGGGTTCAAGGCCTATTCATTTCTAAAGGGATTATGGCATCTTTAATGGAAGAAACGATGTAAAGATAGGACCTTTACACCGGTCCGCTCCAAAGGATGCATCCAAATACCAATGGGGACTAGGGAATGCATGTTTAGGATAAAAATGACATTTTTAATGAAAAAGATGACATTTTAAGTGCAAAGGATGCTATTTTGTTTGCAAAGGATGCTTTTATATAAAGAAATGATTTTTAATGCAAATGATGCATCTTTATGTGGAAAAATAGCATTTTATATGCAAAGGATGCATAAAGATGTCATTTTGAAAGCAAAGGATGCTACTTTGATGTAAAGAAATGATTTTTAATGCAAAGGATGCATTTTTATGTATGAAAATGGGTTTTAGGTGCAAAGGATGCAATTTTTAATGTAAAGGAATCATTTTTAAGTGCAAAAGATGCAACTTTATGTAAAAAAGAGATTTTTAGGTGCAAAGGATGCACCTTTAATGCAAAGACTATATTTTTATGAGCAAAAGATGCTATTTTAATGCAAAGGATGAAAAGGGAGGGAGATATGATTTACATGTTCAAAGATATGATCTTTAACAACAATATATCAAGTCCCAAGCAAATATATAGTAATATGTAAAGCAAGGAGCAAATATATCACATATATACAAGTATAATGCAAGATAAAGGGGATGAGAGGTTACCAATGGTTGTGACCTCTTTCTCTTTGGAGTTTGCCTAGGGAAGGGACCAACTTTTGGAGGCTTCAAGGAGGAGGGAAGTGGCTCTTGGCACTCTCAGCTTGCTGTATTTTCGTAATGATGTTTTTGTAGAGTTTTTGTGCTGAAAATTCGTCTTTCTAAAATGGGTAGAGGAGGTCTCTATTTATAGGCAGTCTGGAAATAGCCAATGAAGCTGTGCGGCCTTGAGTTCTCTCCTAACGCAGCCGCGCGACATTATCCCCAATGACTCAGCATACTTCTAGAATCATGCAAGGTGGCCTTTCTAGAAGGGTTTTATATAAAAGGAAAACGTGGTTTTTTAATTCCAAGTAATCCCTTCACCCCTCGGAAGGTTCGGAACAGCTCCCGAATTGCTCCTGAACTTTAGGAAAGTCCGGGGAATCGCCGGAAAACTTAACCGGAAGGCATGAGCCAGATTTGGGTACTTACAGAAAGTTGGTTTTCTTTTCAAGTTAAGTAAAAGTTTTAAAATTTAGGTGATTTATTTTTAGTAAGGGGACCCTCCCGCTCGGGGAACGAGCTAAGGTTCCGGGTTGGGGACCCCACAGTTGGTATCAGAGCTTGGTTTAGAAGTCAAGGGTAGATGTCTAGATTAAGGGGGAGTGTGTGATAACTGAAGATGAGTGTTTGACGCAGGAGTTTGTTCAATGGCGTGGAATGATGAAGATCAACAAAGGGCTCAAGGAAATATTGGTGATGTCAGGGGAGGTGGAAATCAAAACGCAGAGATGATGAATATGTTCAGAGTCTTCTTGCAAAACATGGCAACTCAAGGTTAAGCTCAACATCACCAGGAGGGATGTCAAGGGCATGGATTGGAGAAGTTTGTGAAGATGGCTCCACCGAGTTATAATGGGGATCCAGATCCGCTAAAGGCAGAAAGATGGCTTGAGGCGATGAACAAGATATTCGCGGCTATGGAAAGTCCGGATGAAGAGAAGGTGAGATGTGCCGTTTTCAAACTTGAAGGACCAGCAGAACATTGGTGGCATATTGTGAAGGAGAGTTGGGATCGTGATCACACGCCTCAGACATGGGAGAATTTCACCCAAAAGTTTAGAGAACACTATATTCCAATGGTTACACGGGACAAGAAGGAGGTTGAGTTCTTGAGGCTCGAGCAAGGAGCGATGTCGGTGGCCCAGTATTCTGCAACGTTCACAGAGTTGGCTAGGTATTGTCCTCACTTGGTACCAGAGGAGGAGAGAAGAGTTTACCGATTTGTGAAAGGGTTGAGATTGGAGTTCAGGAAGAAGTTGTTGACTCATGACTTCACCGACTTTCAGGCGGCAGTGAATAGGGCGTATTAGATTGAAAATGATATTGAGGAGCACCGAGGCAAACCCGAAGGTAGTAGTGGAAGCAAATCGAGGTTTCAAGGTCAAGGCTCTGGGCAAAATAGAGGGCAACCAAGGTCTTCAGCTCAGGGGGTGGTTCGAGGAGGAAATGTGGCAGCTCCTATAATTCGTCCAGCTTTAAGTCAGTTTGGGATGGTGTGTAGCTTTTGCTAGAAAGTGGGGCATTCTGAGGATAGGTGTTGGAGCAAGAAAGTTAAGTGCCTTGAGTGTGGAGCAATGGGTCACTTCAGGAGGAATTGTCCTAGGTTGCAAAGGGGGCAAGCTTCGGGTAGCGGACAACAAGGGGGACAAAGAGGTGGTGTGAAGAGAGACAATGAAGGGAAACCGAAGGAGAAAATGCAAGGGCGAGTTTTTGCCTTGGGTTATAGAGAGGTAGATTCCACCGCTGTCATTAGAGGTATAGTACCTGTCTCAGGAGTTAAGGCCCGTATTCTTATAGATCCCGGGTCATCCCATTCTTTTTTGGCATCACATTTTGCATTTACATTGCATTAACTGCCTGAGATTATGCCTTATGTGTTGGAGGTCTCTACTCCTATGGGAGAGTGCCTTGAATCTTGTTTGGTTTATCATGGTTGTGATGTGATTATATGTGGGCATGTATTGCCAGTGGATTTGGTAGAGTTACCAATCTGTGATTTTGATGTTATTCTTGGTATGGATTGGTTGAGTAGTTGTCATGCTTTGGTAGACTGTCGTAAGAAGCGAGTCTCCTTTTCTATGCCTGATGTGCCTATGTTTGTGTTTGATACGGATAAGTCTTTATTTGGCATTCATGTTATATCTGCTTTAAAGGCTAGAAAAATGTTGTCTAAAGGGTGTGAAGTGTACTTGGCTTATATGTTAGACTCGAGTAAGAAATCCCCCGAGTTATCTCATGTCCCAGTTGTGAATGAATTCGTAGATGTGTTTTCAACTGAATACTCTATGCCTCCAGATAGGGAAGTGGAGTTTTGCATTAATTTAGTGCCAGGTACCTCACCAATATCCAAAGCACCATATAGAATGGGACCGGCCAAGTTGAAAGAATTGAAGACTCAGTTGCAAGAGCTGTTAGATCGGGGCTTCATTCGTCCGAGTGTTTCACCGTGGGGAACACCGGTCTTGTTTGTAAGGAAGAAGGATGGCACGTTGAGATTATGTATTGATTACCGTTTGTTGAATCAAGCAACTATCAAGAATAAGTACCCTCTTCCGCATATTGACGATTTGTTTGATCAGCTTCAAGGTTCCGTGATCGACTCCAAACTTGATTTGCGTAGCGGATACCATCAGTTGAAGATCCGACCGGATGACATCTCCAAGACAGCCTTCAGAATGAGGTATGGCCATTATGAATTCATTGTTATGCCTTTCGGGTTGACTAATGCACTGGCGGTATTTATTGGATATGATTAACCAAATTTTCAAGCCTTACCTTGATAGTTTTGTGGTAGTTTTTATTGATGATATTATTGTGCATTCAAAATCTCGAGAAGATCATGAGAAGCATTTGCGAATTGTGTTGTCTATCCTTCGTGAGAAGCAGTTGTTCGCAAATTTTAGCAAGTGTGAGTTTTGGCTCGAGCAGATTTCTTTCTTGGGTCACGTGGTGTCAAGTTCAGGTATTGCCGTGGATCCTTCGAAAATTGAGGCCGTGGTTAACTGGAAACAGCCTTCAACAGTGACTGAAGTTCGTAGTTTTCTTGGGTTGGCGGGGCACTACCGAAGGTTTATTGAAGGATTTTCTAGAATTGCAACTCCGTTGACAAGGTTGACACGGAAGGATATACCATTTGTGTGGGATACTAAGTGTGAAACAAGCTTTACCGAGTTGAAGAAGAGATTGACGACATCTCCGGTTCTTACCCTTCCAGGTGGATGCGAGAATTTTGTGATTTTTCAGTGACACCTCGAAAGAAGGGTTGGGTTGTGTTCTTATGCATAATGGAAAAGTGATTGCGTATGCTTCGAGGAAGTTATCACTGGAGGAGCAGAATTATCCTACTCACGACATGGAGTTGGCTGCGATTGTCTTTGCGTTGCATAAGTGGAAGCATTATCTATATGGGGCCAAATTTGAGATTTTCACCGATCACAAGAGCTTGAAGTATTTGTTTACCCAGAAAGAAGAGGCAATGGTTGGAGCTATTAAAAGATTATGATTGCGTTATTTCTTACCATCCGGGAAAGACGAATGTGGTTGCGGATGCAATTAGCTGAAAGGCTTATTTATCAACAATGATGTCCCGAGAGTCAAGAAGTGAGATGTTATTTGCGAATGTCCGAGCAATCCCTACCTTATATGGAGATCTTATGGAAGCTCAACAAAGTGATACCGAATTGAAGAAAATTTTGGGACAGTTACAAGATGGAAAGACAGGGGAGTTTGCGTTGAATAAAGATTTAACCTTTCAAGGCAGAATTTGCGTACCTTCTTCATCGGAGATCAAAAGGCGAGTTTTAGAGAATGGCCACAAATCAAGATTTGCTATTCATCTGGGAAGTACAAAGATGTATCAAGATTTGAAGAGAGGTTATTGGTGGAATGGAATAAAGAGAGAGATTGCGGAGTTTGTGTCAAAATGTTTGACTTGTCAACAGATCAAGGCCGAGCATCAACGACCTGCGCGGCTACTTCAACCGTTGGATATTCTGGAATGGAAGTGGGAAGGAATCTCGATGGATTTTGTGACTGGACTACCTCCGACCTCGAAGAAGATGGATGCCATTTGGGTAATAGTGGATAGATTGACAAAGTCGGCTCATTTTCTACCGATGTCAACAAAGTATTCGATGGAGAGGTTAGCTCAAATTTATATGCGTGAGATTGTTAGACTTCATGGAGTACCAGTCAGCATTGTATCCGACAGGGATCCGAGATTCACCTCGAGATTTTGGAAGACTTCGCATGAGGCTTTGGGTTCCAAGTTGAGTTTTAGCACGGCGTTTCATCCTCAGACCGATGGGCAGACCGAGAGAACTATTCAGATTCTTGAGGACATGTTACGAGCTTGTGTCATGGATTTATACTCATCTTGGGAAGATCATTTGCCGTTGGTGGAGTTTGCGTATAATAACAACTATCAGTCTAGCATTGAGATGACACTGCATGAGGCGTTGTATGGGAGAAAATGTAGATCTCCAATAAGTTGGGACGAGGTTGGTGAAGCTAGGCTTTGGGGTCCGGATTTGGTTAGAGATTCAACAGAAAAGATTAAAGTGATTCGGGATAGATTGAAGATGGCTCAAAGTAGACAGAAAAGCTACGCCGACACTAGAAGAAGAGAGTTGTCATTTCAAGTTGGTGACTTCGTGTTTTTTAAGATCTCTCCGAGGACTGGGATTAAGAGATTTGGTAATAAGGGTAAGTTGGCTCCGAGATTTGTTGGTCTGTTTGAAATTTTAGAAAAGATTGGTGAATTGGCTTATCGATTGGCTTTGCCTCCATCTCTTTCATCTCTTCATGATGTGTTCCATGTATCAATGTTGAGAAAATATTGCTATGATCCCTCCCATGTATTGAGTTCTCCTCCCGAAGATATTCAAGCGGATATGACTTATGTGGAAGAGCCGTTGAGAGTTTTGGAGTTTCAAGTTCGAGAGTTGCGAACTAAGAGTATTTCGGTGGTGAAAATCCTATGGAAAAATCATACGGTTGAGGAGGCTACTTGGGAATTGAAATCCGAAATGCTTGAGAAATACCCTTGGTTGTTTGAGCGAGCAAGTAAGTCAATTTAAAATTCTGGGCGAATTTTCTTTAAGGAGGATTGAGTGTCACGACCCTAATCCTAGGAAGCATTTTAGCACACGTTGATCGGATTACATTATACCTATGACTGTCCCCTTCTGTGGCCACAGATTGGGGTGATAGCTTTCGTATTTAGCCAAAAGCCTTACAGATAGCTAGTATCTTATATGGTTCTCTAAAATATGATTCTTATAAGATGTGAATATGCCTAAGCAGTTCACAAATGAAGGGAGTTTACTCCCACGTTGTATTACTTATTGTTTAGACGGGAAAGATAAACTGAGGTAACGTAATGTGTTGTGAGCAACCTTGTTATGTGTGGCATTTTACTTGGCATCTTGTTGTATTCATAATATCTTATTGAGATTTATTCTCACCCCTTCTCCCTTTACTGTTTTAGATCGCACTGAGACAGGTGGATCAAACCTGTGAAGTCGGAAAGGAGTTTGGACAGTGTTCTTTTTGGGTTGTCAGGGTATGTTATAGTTGTGGTTGGGAGTAGTATTTTGATGTTACTCCTTTATGGAGATTGTATATATAACTACTTTTGTAAAACTTTACATTTGTAGTATTTTGTAACTAAAACAGGTTATCTCTTTTCAAGGTTTGTTTATAACTTTCCTCCATGTGGAGATGTATAAGGTTGGTTTATGAAAGTTGGTTTTCTTTTCAAGTTAAGTAAAAGTTTTAAAATTTAGGTGGTTTATTTTTAGTAAGGGGACCCTCCCGCTCGGGGCACGAGCTAATGTTCCGGGTTGGGGTCCCCACAGTTGGTATCAGAGCTCGGTTTAGAAGTCAAGGGTAGATGTCTAGATTAAGGGGGAGTGTGTGATAACTAACGACGAGTGTTTGATGCAGGAGTTTGTTCAATGGCGGGGAATGATGATGATCAACAAAGGGCTCAAGGAAATATTGGTGATGTCGGGGGAGGTGGAAATCAAAACGCAGAGATGATGAATATGTTCAGAGTCTTCTTGCAAAATATGGCAACTCAAGGTCAAGCTCAACATCACCAGGAGGGACGTCAAGGGCATGGATTGGAGAAGTTTGTGAAGATGGCTCCACCGAGTTATAATGGGGATCCAGATCCGCTAAAAGCAGAAAGATGGCTTGAGGCGATGAACAAGTTATTCGCGGCTATGGAAAGTCTAGATGAAGAGAAGGTGAGATGTGCCGTTTTCAAACTTGAAGGACCAGCAGAACATTGGTGGCATATTGTGAAGGAGAGTTGGGATCGTGATCACATGCCTCAGACATGGGAGAATTTCACCCGAAAGTTTAGAGAACACTTTATTCCAATGGTTACCCGGGACAAGAAGGAGGTTGAGTTCTTGAGGCTCGAGCAAGGAACGATGACGGTGGCCCAGTATTCTGCAAAGTTCACGGAGTTGGCTAGGTATTGTCCTCACTTGGTACCAGAGGAGGAGAGAAGAGTTTACTGGTTTGTGAAAGGGTTGAGATTGGAGTTCAGGAAGCAGCTGTTGACTCATGACTTCACCGAATTTCAGGCGGCAGTGAATAGGGCGTATCAGATTGAAAATGATATTGAGGAGCACCGAGGCAAACCTGAAGGTAGTAGTGGAAGCAAACTGAGGTTTCAAGGTCAAGGCTCCGGGCAAAATAGAGGGCAACCAAGGTATTCAGCTCCGGGGGTGGTTCGAGGAGGAAATGTGGCAACTCCTACAATTCGTCCAACTTCAAGTCAATTTGGGACGGTGTGTAGCTTTTGCAAGAAAGTGGGGCATTCTAAGGATAGGTGTTGGAGCAAGCAAGGTAAGTGCCTTGAGTGTGGAGCAATGGGTCACTTCAGGAGGAATTGTCCTAGGTTGCAACGGGGGCAAGCTTCGGGTAGCGAACAACAAGGGGGACAAAGAAGTGGTGTGAAGAGAGACAATGAAGGGAAATCGAAGGAGAAAGTGCAAGGGCGAGTTTTTTCCTTGGGTCATGGAGAGGTAGATTCCACCGCTGTCATTAGAAGTATAGTACCTGTCTCAGGAGCTAAGGCCCGTATTCTTATAGATCTCGGGTCATCCCATTCTTTTTTGGCATCACATTTTGCATTTACATTGCATAAATTGCCTGAGATTATGTCTTATGTGCTGGAGGTCTCTACTCTTATGGGAGAGTACCTTGAATCTTCTTTGGTTTATCATGGTTGTGATGTGATTATATGCGTGAGATTGTTAGACTTCATGGAGTACCAATCAACATTGTATCCGACAGGGATCCGAGATTCACCTCGAGATTTTGGAAGGCTTTGCATGAGGCTTTGGGTTTCAAGTTGAGTTTTAGCACGACGTTTCTTCCTCAGACCGATGGGAAGACCGAGAGAACTATTCAGATTCTTGAGGACATGTTACGGGCGTGTGTGATGGATTTCCACTCATCTTGGGAAGATCATTTACCGTTGGTGGAGTTTGCGTATAATAACAACTATCAGTCTAGCATTGAGATGACACCGTATGAGGCGTTGTATGGGAGAAAATGTAGATCTCCAATGTGTTGGGACGAGGTTGGTGAAGCTAGGCTTTGGGTCCGGATTTGGTTAGAGATTCAACGGAAAAGATTAAAGTGATTCGGGATAGATTGAAGACGGCTCAAAGTAGACAGAAAAGCTACGCCGACACTAGAAGAAGAGAGTTGTCATTTCAAGTTGGTGACTTCGTGTTTTTTAAGATCTCTCTGAGGACTGGGATTAAGAGGTTTGGTAATAAAGGTAAGTTGGCTCCGAGATTTGTTGGTCTGTTTGAAATTTTAGAAAAGATTGGTGAGTTGTCTTATCGATTGGCTTTGCCTCCATCTCTTTCATCTCTTCATGATGTGTTCCATGTATCAATGTTGAGAAAATATTGCTATGATCCCTCCCATGTATTGAGTTCTCCTCCTGAAGATATTCAAGCAGATATGACTTATGTGGAAGAGCCGTTGAGAGTTTTGGAGTTTCAAGTTCGGGAGTTACGAACCAAGAGTATTCCGGTGGTGAAAATCCTATGGAAAAATCATATGGTTGAGGAGGCTACTTGGGAATTGAAATCCGAAATGCTTGAGAAATACCCTTGGTTGTTTGAGCGAGCAAGTAAGTCAATTTAAAATTCAGGGCAAATTTTCTTTAAGGGGGAGTGAGTGTCACGACCCTAATCCTAGGCAGCATTTTAGCACACGTTGAGCACGTGGGGTTGGGGGTGTGTAGCATTTCATTCTATGCATTTCATGATAATTGTTAGTTTTATGTGTTCATTTTGATATTTTGATAAATTACTTGATATTTTAGGATGTTAATAAATTAATTTTAGTTATTTAATGACCATTTGAAATTTTGAGGAAATGGTGTAGTGAAATGATACTTGTGGAAATTTAAATAAGAAGTTGATAAGTTATGAGGTGTTTATGTGTAAAGATTTAAGCTTGGGGTTGTTAGTTGTGGCAACTCTAATCCTTGGAGGAGCTAAAGTGAAATGTGTCAATGTTTATCATTGAAAATGTATAAGGAAGCTTCATAAAAATCATTCTCAGCTCAATTCTCTCTTTGTTTCCATGGAAAACCATCAACCTAGGGTTTCACTCTAAATTTCACCATAAATTCGTTTCATATCCGTTGGACGATCCATCTTCATATTATTGTTCGTGAAGCCGAGGGGATCGCGTCTAGCTGAATAAAGTTTTTCTTATTTTTGAATTATTTTGGTAAGTTATTATGATTTCCTTCATATTCTTGATCATTCCATGTTAAAGTTGATATTATGGTTGTTTAAATGTTGTTTGGGGATTTTGGAACAAGTTTCTTTGAGTTGAAAAGATAATGGAAAGAGTTGAAGTAAAATTTGGTTAGGGTATTGTTGTTAGGAAAAAGGATAGTAGTAAATTGTTTGTTTATGTTAAAATGATAGAGGTATATAGGTGCATGGTTTTGGAATCCTTTAAATTGGTTGGAAATGGATTTGGTACTTTTACTTGGGGTTGGAAAGGATTGAAAAGGGCTTGGAAAGTGTTGTTGAAGTTTAGGAATGGTTTATGCTGAAGTTTGGTTGGTGGTACTGATGTTTGAAGAAAAAGGGTATGAGCAAATTGGGTTTGAAGTTGCTGATGTGCTGAAGTTTCAGCTCTGTTCTGAGTTTCTGGTGAAGGGCACGAGTCGTGCTGTGGGGACCCCGACCCGAAACCTAACACGTGCCCCGAGCGGGAGTGTCCCCCTACTAACCAAAGACCACCTGAATTTTTCAAAAAAATTACTTAACTTGAAAAGAGTACAACTTTAACATTTCCATTCCATTACTAACTTTACTCATCTCCACTTGGAGGAAAATTTGAAACAAACTTGGAAAGATATTGAAACAAACTTGGAAAGATAACAACAAGTTTAAGTTCCAAAAGATCCCAAATAAAAGTTATACAAAAGTTGTTATATAACAAACTCCAACAAAGGAGTGATACCAAAATACCATTACAAACCCATCTAAGACATATACATACCCAACAATCCAAAAGACGTGTACAAACTCCTCCCCGTCCTCACTGGCCGGGTCCTCCTGTCTCAGTCCGATCTAAAACATTAAAGGGAGAAGGGTGAGAATAAATCTCAATAAGTTATTATGAATGCAACAATATGCCAAGTAAGATGCAACACATAACAAGGTGCATATAACACATTGGAAAAGCCATAAACACCTTACATTACATTGGTTTACCTTTTCCTGTCTGAACAATAAGTCGTACAACATTGGGAGATAAAACTCCACTCATTTGTGAACTGCTTAGGCATATTCACATCTCATAAGACCCGTTTTTCAGGGAACCATATAAGATACTAGCAACTCTGTAAGGCTTTTGGCTTAATACAGATGCTATAACCCCGATGCTGTGGCCACGAAGGGGACGATCACGAGTATAACGTAATCCGATCACACTATAGAACAATTTCCATAAATGATCGTATTCCGTTATACCCCTAAACATCAGCTGATTAACATAAGTTCAAGCACATAATAGTTACTTGAAAAGAAATCCACCAAAGGGATAACAAAAGAACAACATGGTATACATACACATGTTTAAATCAATACCATAGTGTAACATACATTTCATACACTATTTATATCACAAACCATGGATATGAACTCAAGTAAGGCCACAATATATAACAAACAAGCCCTACTTGGCCCTACTTGTTCAATATGAAACAATACATAACCTCTATAAAGGTCCAAGTTCAAATTACCAAGTTGATTCACTTTGGTTAAGTTGCAAATCAAGGATGCCAACCTTTTTCCGAACAATATTTAAACCCCTTCCACAATTCCATTTTGACCAAGTAAGATACCATTGTATAGCTAAAGTGTTATACTTTAATCTTAGCTAAAGAAGGTTCCATTATATACTAGGTTGGATAGGTTTCTAGGGCTTGGAAAATGCTTCAGAGGTGGCAGGGTAGGGCACGACTCGTCCCCCAGGGCACGACTCGTGCCCCATTGACACCCCCATAAATTCAGTCGTCCCCCCTTGGGCACGACAAGGCACGACAGTAGGCATGACTCATGCCCCAGGGCACGACTCGTGCCCTCTGCCCAGAAATCAGAAACATAGCAAAACATCAGACTTCAGTAATAATAACCAATTTTGGTCATTTCCCTTTGTTGTAAACTTCAGTAAAACACCACTACAACTTCAGCCAACTCATTTTTACCATTCCAATCCATCCAAATTCAATACAACTCCAACCAAAACCATTTCATTACAAGAGCCTTGGTCCATAATACCATGCAACACTAATTTACACTAGTTTACTACCAAACCAAACCATTTCACAACTATTTATATAACTTCTACCCCAACCTCATTCTCTTTATTCCAAAACCCAAATAAAACACCAAATTTTTAACAAACAATATTTATAAAGCTACAATATCAACTTTAACATTCCATGAACATATTTTGAAAAGAAATCATAATAACTTACCGAAATAATGCGAAATGAAATATTTATTTGTCCGGATAGATGCGCTCCCCTCGACGCCCCGAACAAAAATATTCGATCGGATTTAAAAACGGAAAGGAAATGAAGAGGCTAGAATTTATGGAAGAAGGAGTTAGGGTTTGGCTTTCATGGGGTTTTAAAAAGAAGGAGAATGTAACGACCCCGAATTTCCACAACAATAATAATACTTAATTGATAATAAAATAGCCTCCAACGGCTACTAAAACCATAATTCAAACACTAACCACAATTTGAAATAACTTTAATGCGGATAACGGTAACAATTTCAACGGCTAATACAATCTACTAGCTCAACAAAATCCTTAAAGTCTTACAACTCCCAAATAACTGAAACAACTGACTGAAGAGTCTAAAATGAAAATAAACTAAAACGATCCTTAAACTCCTTATGAAGTGCTCCCGAACCGTTTCACATTCTTCCTATATGAAATCTGGAAGAAAAGAAGATGAAAGGGTGAGTGAACAATGCCCAGTAAGTTCATATACAACCCCTTCGGTTACTAAGGAGGAGTTGACCTGAAGGAATATCAAACGATACAAATTTCCAATAACAATCGAATACATAACAGAACACAAATTCAAAATAGTTATTTACCAAATCTCAAACCAAATGTCTTTCAAAATCTCAACGGTTTCACAAACTGAGTTGACAAATATTTTGGAGGTTCAAATGATGACGAAATCGATTCAAATTGACTCGAATGATTTACTTAATTAAAAATGTCCCATACCAGCCTTAACTAACTAAACCACTCACAGATTTTTAGGAATTTCAAAGAACTGATAAGCTGAACAAAGCTAACTCGAGTAATCTAATTATCTACAAATGTCCCATACCAGTAGTAGGTAATCAAATCACTCACAGACATCATGATCACAAAAGTGGTCCACTGACCTTATCAAACCAAAATCCCATAAAGGGAACAAAAGCCCACAAAGAGCACTAATACCCACAAAGGGTTTGAAATCCCACAAAGGGCACAAAGGTTGACTCCGCAGAGTCCTAAACAGTGTATCCGAAACATCCCACCACTACTACTTTGAAGCGGTGAACTAAGTTTGACCGAAGGCCAAAATATCAAATATACCCCGCCGAAGCAGGTTGTCTAACTTAGTGATCATTAATGGAACAAAATTATATCATATCAAAACTTATTGTATACAAAAATACGAACTTTCACAAAGACAATAAAATTTCCGTATTTTCGAAACCAAAGAACGATTTAAGCAAACGAATAGCAAAAGATTAGCAAATAACGGTAACCGAGGGAGTCAAAACAAATACTGACGCGAGGTCAGCTTTTACGTATCAAAGAACATACATCGCCAAGAAATATGCGGAAGCCTAAATAATGAAACGGAGCGAAAATCAATTAACTTAAAGATGTATAATCCCTTACCTCGATTGTTTGTACTCGAACAATTGCTAACTCCGATCGGATCTACACAAATAAATAATATCCGTTTAGTACGGATTAACTACTTAATACTCCGTCCCAACTTAACTTTATTTTACTTCACTAACTTATGAGTTAATTCTATTTAACTTCGTCTCAAGTTGCTTTCCACTTCTAGAGTTTCCCAAAATACCCTTCACATAAATACTAAAACACCCTTAGGGTTTACCCAAACTACCCTTAGGTTTCTAACATTTTTATTCCCTTTTTTAAATAATTTTCTAAAGGTCTTTTGACTTTTCATTACTCTCAAAAAGGTCACTTTAAGTTTTCTTATTTTCAGAAAAGTCCCTTTAGTTTTCATAATTGTAAAAAGGTCCTTTAACTTTCTAAAATTACAAAGAAGTCCTTTGACTTTCAGAGATTTGCAAAATAGTCCCTCAACTTTCAGGTTTTTTTTTCAAAACAGTCCTTCAACTTTCAGATTTTACAAAGCAGTCCCTCGACTTTCAAAATTTACAATTTAGTCCCTAGTTTCCAGATTTTACAGTTTGGTCACTAGGCTTTTTAACAAACTGATTTTCAGATTTTTAACCTTTTGTTAGATTTTTAACCAAAACACTTTTACTCAAAATCAAACCTTTTTGACATTTAAATATTTAATCAAAACAATTTTGTAAACAAGTTTTAACCTCAAAAATATTTACACAACACACACACACATACACGGCACACACCCAAGACACACACTTAACCCTAATTTCAATCATCATAAACCCTAGCATGCATATTAGGTCCAACCTAATTTACTTAACATGCTTTCCAATCTTAATCAATATTAGGTTTTCAATTAATCAATGATCCGATAAATATAATGTCCTTAAATAAATTCTTAATTAATCAACAATATTCATAATAAAAATCCCAATCTAATCTCAAGAGTTTCTAGGATTTTCTAAGCTTTAAATTTAAGAACAATAATTATTAGACGAAACGGATTACTTCACCTTGGTTTTTGGTTTGGCCTTTTCTTCCAGCTTTTTTCACTTCTTCACTTCACGCTCTCACGGTTCTCTCTCTCACGGTTCTTCAAAGGTGCCGCCTCCTTCTATATTTCTTTCTTTTTGTTTTGAAAAAAAGAATAAGGTTTAGAAAAAGATGTATTTATAATTAGGGATTTTTCAATCCTAGACCAATTAAGTTCTCTTAGCCCATTAGGTAGTTTAGCCCAATAATAACTAAAGCCCAAACACAATTCAATCTTTTTATTAAAAAGGTAATTCAAATAATTTAATTTAAGAAAACAATTTAATTATTAAAACAATTTATTAAAAATGAGTATTTATAAAAGGGTTTTACTAAATCTAAGCCCAATACCAAAGTTCAACTCATCTAAATAATTTAATCCACATAATATAATTTCTAGGACTTCAATATAATTATTAGTCCCTCTAAAAGCCTAATTGAAAATTTAACAATTTATCAAATAATCCTCGAAATTTTTTGGGTTATTACAGAGAAATACTGAGAAGGTAAAAATGAGGCTTTCCTTTTCTAATTCCATGGATAAAGATGCTAATTCCCACTCAAGCTCCTCCATGGTCTAAGGCAATTGCAACTAACACCTCAACTTCTATTCTTTACACAAAAGCACCTCAACCACATATAAACATTTTATTTAAAATTTCAATTATTCTACTTTCACCACAACACTTTATTTTTATTCCATTTAGACCCTAAATCATTAAATAAATTTCATTTCCATCCTAACTTCACCTAACTCATCAAAAACATAAATAAACACATAAAAATTAACAAGTAGCATAAATGGCATAAAATGAGATACTACCACCCCCACCCCAGGTGCTCAACGTGTGCTAAAATGGTGCCTAATATTAGGGTCGTGACACTCACTCCCCCTTAAAGAAAATTCGACCTGAATTTTGAATGAACTTACTTGCACGCTCAAACAACCAAGGGTATTTTCCTCTCATCTCCGACTCTAGCTCCCACGTAGCCTCTTCAATGGTATGATTCTTCCATAAGATCTTCACTACCGGGATGCTCTTAGTTCTCAATTCTTTAACTTGGAACTCCAATATTCTCAACGGTTCCTCAACATATGACATATCCGCTTGAATCTCTTCGGGAGGGGAACTCAACACATGGGAGGGATCGTGGCAATACTTTCTTAACATAGAAACATGAAACACGTCATGAAGCAATGAGAAGGATGGAGGCAACGCTAAACGGTAAGCCAATTCCCCAATCTTTTCTAAAATCTCAAATGGCCCGACAAACCTCGGAGCTAGTTTCCCTTTATTCCCAAACCTTTTTATCCCAGTCTTCGGAGAGATCTTCAAGAACACTAAGTCACCAACTTGGAAAGATAAGTCTCGTCTTCTATTGTCGGCGTAGCTTTTCTGCCTACTCTGAGACGTCTTCAACCGATCTCGGATCACCTTGATTTTCTCCGTTGAATCTCTAACCAAATCCGGACCCCAAAGCTTAGCTTCACCAACCTCGTCCCAACACATAGGAGATCTACACTTTCTACCATACAACGCCTCATACGGAGCCATCTCAATGCTAGATTGGTAACTGTTTTGTAAGCAAACTCAACCAACGGTAGATAATCCTCCCAAGATAAATGAAATTCCATCACACAAGCCCGTAACATATCCTCAAGTATCTGAATGGTTCTCTCGGTCTGCCCATCTGTTTGAGGATAAAACGCCGTGCTAAAACATAATTTGAACCCAAAGCTTCATGCAACGCCCTCCAAAATCTAGAAGTGAATCTCGAATCTCTATCGGAAACAATAATAACTGGAACTCCATGAAGTCTAACAATCTCCCTCATATACAATTGAGCTAACCTTTCCATCGAAAACTTGGTTGACACAGGAAGAAAATGAGCCGACTTGGTCAATCTATCCACGATAACCCAAATAGCATCCATCTTCCTCGCGGTAGGAGGCAACCCGGTTACAAAATCCATTGAAATCCCTTCCCATTTCCACTCCGGAATATCTAACGGCTGAAGTAGCCCCACCGGTCTCTGATGCTCGGCTTTAACTTGTTGACAAGTTAAACACTTAGACACAAAATCCGCTATCTCTCTCTTCATCCCATTCCACCAATATCCTCGTTTCAAATCTTGGTACATCTTCGTACTACCCGGATGAATAGGAAACTTAGATTTATGGCCATCCTCTAACACACGCCTCTTGATCTCCTGTGATGAAGGAACACAAATTCTGCCTTGAAAGGTTAAAATTCCATCTCTATTCAACGCAAATTCCTCGGCTTTTCCATCTTGCACTTGCCCTAAAATTTTCTTCAACTTCGGATCACTTTGTTGAGCTTCCACTAAATCTCCATACAAGGTCGGAACGGCTAGGACATTCTAAAATATAAACTCACGTCTCGACTCTCGGGAACTCAAAGTTGACAAATAAGCCTTTCGGCTCATCGCATCCACAACTACATTTGCTTTCCCCGGATGATACGAAATCACACAATCGAAATCCTTCAAGAATTCTAACCATCTTCTTTACCGATTATTCAACTCCTTTTGTGTAAACAGATACTTCAAGCTTTTGTGGTCGGTGAAAATCTCAAATCTCGCCCCATAAAGATAGTGCTTCCACTTATGCAACGCAAACACAATCGCAGCCAATTCCATGTCATGGGTAGAATAGTTCTGTTCCGCTGGTGATAACTTCCGAGAGGCATAAGCAATCACCTTCCCACCTTGCATTAGAACACATCCCAATCCTTCCTTCGAGGCGTCACTAAAGATGACAAAATTCTCGCAACCATCTGGAAGGGTAAGAACGGGAGCTGATGTCAACCTCTTCTTCAACTCAATAAAACTTGCTTCACATTTAGAATCCCACATAAAAGGTACATCCTTCCGAGTAGTCTTGTCAACGGAGTTGCAATTCGAGAAAAACCCTCAACTCGGTTTGAGCCTCCTCGGTCTGCCCCTCCCCATTCTCCTCCTCCTCTTCCTCGTCATGTATATTCTCTATTAAAGCATTTAGATTCTGAGGATCAACTGGAGGTGGGACCCATGCCTATCGGCCTTCCCTTGCATCTTGGGTGACAATGATCTTGAGGGCATTATCAGAATATGGCACCAAGGCATGGCCAGTACGAGCTAGATCATCGTACGAATCCTGGCAGACAAGACAGGCAAGTAAGCCTACGTCGGCATGAAGAGTTGGGTCCACCACGGCCCTTCTGGCTAAATGGAGGTAGCTATCGGTGTACATGGTGCCCATCTTTTCGGCCATAGCTTGTTTGAATGCCGAGCTGGCCTTGAACTGGGAGATTGCCTCATCAATTTTAGAAGGCAAATCAGCCTCTAACTATTTGTACCGAGCATCAGCTTCCTCGGCGTTTCTCCTCAGTTCGGCTTGAAGCCTTTCAATCTCATCTTGCCCTGGACTGGGCGGCCTCCTCGACCTTGGCCTGAGCATCTTTGGCAATCTTCTCAGCCTTCTCTGCCTCTACCTTGGCCACCTTTTGGGCATCTACCTCGGCCCTCAAAGACTTAAGGAGCGCCACAGGCTTGGCCTGATCGGCCTTGTTATTCTCGATCTGGCGTTCAAGCTTCTACCTGTGCTCATCGGCCTCTTTGCTCTTTATTGCCTCGTAGGCAGTCATTGTGGCAAGCTACAACAAAGAAAACAAAATTTATCAGCAAGAAATTACAATAAAATAAAACTGAGAAGGAAAAGAAAGTGGTGACGAGAGGGTTACCTCGTTCAGAAGGAGGCCCTTTTTATTGGACAAATGCTCCCTGCTCGTCATGGACTCAATAAAATGTTCGAGCAAATCCTCGTCCATTGAACGATGGACTACGGACCGGCCTAGCCTGAGCTTGGGGCCCTTCCTGGCCAGCACATCCAAACCCCTGATTGTTGGGTAGACGGCTAACTTCAGTATTATTTTTGTATGTGCCGAGCAGTGACCTCCTCAAAGGTAGATTGAGCAATTCTATTGGAGGGAGGTTCCTCCTGCACGGTGTCCACCCTTGGCCGCTTTTGGGCAGAGCTTCCCTCACCGGCATCAGCCTCCACGGTCTCAGTCAGACCGGCTAGTCTCAGTGCCTCCTCGGCGTTAGGGGTAGGGACTTGGGAACTTTGTCCCACTTCAGCTTGGGCCTCTTGCCCGTCATTTCCTTCCTCAGTGGAGGTAGCAGCACCCCCCACCGGCTTCAAGGGCAACGTCCCAGCATCCTTAGTGGATAAGATATTTTGGCGATGGACAGCATCATTCTGACTTTTATTTTGAGCCAAGGAGCGTGATGTCCTCCTCCTCAACTTCATCAATGCCTGGGGGTCAAGAAGTTCTTCCGACATCTTCCTTTCTTGCTCGGCGGTCAGATCTACAAAAACGAGAAATAACAATTAGTAGAATTACGAGTAAGAGTAAAAAGCAGAACAAAAAAGCATGTGTAAAAAAGACGAGGAGGGATAAAAATTTACAGTCGACTACACCGTCCTCGGCCAAACACTTGTCCTTGTAAAGTTTGCATGTGTTACAATCAGAATGAAAAACAAAGCCGGGATGAACCCTTCAGTCCGAAAATATGTTCCCCCTCACGACTGGAACCATGGGAACTAGGCCGTCCAAGGGGCCTGGCATGATCCCGTCCTGAACAAAATACCTCTGGTCGGCCTCCATAGTGGACCAACACAGAGTTCCTACCCCGGCAAATTGCCTTAGCCTCTCAATTAGTTTCCCACTCCATTATGGCCTCCATACCTGCTCGGGCACACAAGGGTACTCCGAGGGAGTAGCAAACTCCCAGCCTTGTCGGCTCTCCACTCTGATGACGTGGTTATTCCACCCCGACACCTTGCTCGACATGGGAAAAATTAGTTTGGGTTAATTGGGATCACTCCTTATCACCACAAGTCTTGAATCCTCCTTATAGCTGACGGTGAAGAAATGATGAGAGGCGAACTGACAGGGTTCAAAACCTAAGCTACGGCAAAGGACAATGAAGTCGGTGAGGAACCTCACTGCATTGGCACCTAGCATAGCCGGGATGGATTGCATATGCTCAAGGAATTCATTTATAAAGGGGTCCAATGGAAGACGGATTCCCAATTGGAACTTCTTAAAGAAGAAGTGGACATGGTTCAGGCTATAGTAGAAGTCAGTCACGGCTTTCTCGGTTTTAAGGGGGTTACCGGGAAAGTAACTAAGGCGGTACTCGTCCCTCGATACCCCATACCTAGAGTGGAGTTCCTCTATCATGGGTTCCCCTTATCTTATGGGTTTAGGCCTAGGGGTATAAGTCCTACCTCAGCCTGATCCTCCTCGGCCCCCAGTATTGGCTCCCTCGGTGAATGCCTCTATGATCCTCCCCGAAGTAGAGGGACCAGTAGGACGAGCATAGTCAGTTCCTCTCCCAGTCATAGCTGCACAATAAAAATAATAAGGGTCAAAATTTGGCCAAGGTAAAATGAGGGACGAGGAAGAGTATCCCTCCTCGTCCTATTATGAAAAACCGAGGAGGGATCCTTACCCAGCAAGGTAGGTCGCTACAGGTGGTCGGACTTCAGATAGTAGAGGTTGATGTGATCAAGGATCTCAGTCCAACCGCGGAACAGCACAATATTTGGGGACTCAAAGTCAAGTCGGTCAATCCTAAACCGACTGGGATATCTCACGTTGGTTCGAGGTGATTGGAATCTCGTCAATATCTCCCATATCTCATCTAAACTCACCATCATCCATGGACCGTCAATCCTTCGATAGATCCTAAGGTTTTTGGAATGGTAACAATACAAGGCATTTGGATCGCTCCTCCATACACGTGCCATTTCTAAATATGAAGAAGACCCAAAATGGTTCAAGAAAACCTTCAACCCAGAACAACAATGGCGGCCACCAAGAACAATGCTCAAGAAACCCAGAAATTCGAAGTAAATATGCAGAAAATAGAATGAAAGGAAGAAATCATACCTTTAAATCGAGGTTGATGAAGAAAATGTGTACGAAATCAAGCACAATGAACAGATCTGACCAAGAAATCAAGAACATAGCCTTGCTATTTAAAGCTTGCTATTTCTCTCTCAAACTCAAAGGGTGATAAAAGATTGAAATTGAGGTGGGTTTAGCCTTATATACACAAAATTTTGAACGGGTATTGTTGTCTCAGAACCTAACGGTTCTTTTTATACCGTAAGTGCACGGGTTATAGATAGTATAGCAAGTGCAAGTACGGGTCGTTCCCACAGAGACAGGGTTTACTTAGAAAGATATTTGTTTTTATATAGATTTATAGGAATAAGATTGGAGGAAATATGATTTGGTTTAAGAAAATACTAAAAACATACACATATTACTTTAATTTAACTCTTATAAGATGAAGACATTCTCGGGGTTGGGACTCAAACAATTATTTATTCATCAAATAACCATGCCCTTGAATAATGGTTTTCATCAAAATCAAGGATGGTACATTCAGCCTATATTACTTCTCACGATCAAGCAAGCAGCATTTGTATTCTTCACTAATTATGCCATATCTCTCTATGGCCCATAATTAGTAAGAATCCATTAATGTTTATAAAGTCCACGTACTTTCCATTCAAGGAACATCCTTAAGCCATTAATCTACTCTCGTGATTAATGAAACTTAGTTCAATTCATATGGTTCTGCAAATCGAGATTCACAGCTACGTCCTTCTCCCGATTAACTAGAATCATACAAATTGGACATCTCCAAAATGTAAGTCTTTTCAGTTTGATATGAAAGAATGGTTAAGATGAAGAGAGATGGCATGATTTTAAAAGTGATGAATAAAAGATTTTGAGTTTCCAACCCCAAGAATTTTGGGGATTACTCACAACCCATAATTAAAACAAACATAAGATAATAAAACGAAGATAGGGATAGAAAGACTTAAGCTCGTAGGAGAAACAAGGGCTGAAAGTAAACTTCGGAAATTTTTATTTCTTCGATCTTCCAAAATAACTCTAAGAACAATCGATGAATTGTGTATAAATGAATTTCTAGAGTATTTTGATGTGTTTTCTGTGTATTCTCAGATCATTTTCTATCTTTAATACTGAATACAAAGGTCCTATTTATAGCCATTTTGGCTAAGGGTTGCATCTCTTGGGAAAAGGCATCATTTGGCTGAACAGAGGAGTGCTCGGTCGAGTCAAGGGAGGTGCTCGTCCGAGCAAGGCCTTCCGGCAGAAACTCCACATTCTGATCCCCTATGCTCGGCCGAGTCAAGGGCAGCTTTCCAGCAACTCTTCATTCTGATCTTCTTTTGCTTGGCCGAGTCAAAGGATGCGCTCGGCCGAGCAGCAGCTGGGCTGGACTGATTTTCTGAAATCTTTCATTTTAATCCCTCTATTATCACAGCTTTGCTTTAAGGCCCTTATACTTCAAAATATGATCCTAAAACCTGTATATTTACACAAAATACCAACCAAGCGTAAAATTGAAGATATAAAATAAGCTTAATTTATATTTAATTGGCATTAAATTTAAAGTAAATAACGTAATAAAAACACTATAAATGTCTATAAAATAGTCATTTATAAGGTATGGGTCAAAACCGGGTAAAGACGCCGTCCTTTTCCTTGCAATTAATGCTCTAATGGGTTCTCGAGACGAATGTCAGACCTAGATGTAGGCGCCCATCATTGTACGAATTAAACGGTGGGAAATGAAGGGCCTCATCACGTAAGCGCCCGTCCGTATTCGTTTAAGCCGAGGTAGAGCACTACTTCCTCCTCGTCATAGCTGAGTTATGAAGTCGGGGGCCAATAAATGGTATAAACCAAGGAACGAACGTGGGCTAGGCGGGCAAGGCCCAATGGATTGGGCCCAAAATATAAATACATACAAGTCTCAATTACGATAAAGGGAGTGTGTCTTCCCTACCTTTACTCGTTTTGCCTACTCGTCATTCCCACTATTTAGATCTAGATATATGTGCGTATAATGACTTAGGCCCAACAAAACTGTATGCCGACGAGGCATAATAATCAATGTCGAGCAAGGCATCCATCAAGACCGGCCAAGGTCTTATCAAAAGAGGAGGAGCTCCCTCCTCAATCTCCATATAATACAAGGAAATGGGCTTTCCTATTCTTGCTGTCCACTTCATCGACGTCAACCCAAGCCGATTTGGCTACTTATGCCGAGGAGCTCACCTTCAAGGCGCACGTGCAGATTACTATTAACTAATCATACTCAAATAAGGATTGTGAACAGTTATAATTTCTCTATGATTATAACTATCTCACACGCTTTTTTATTTAACATGGATTCTACAATACTATTTCATATAAATACAAGTCATAATTCTCATTATTTTGGTAACACATCTTTTGACTCTAAACTATTGTCAATTGATTTCTCTCTCTAAACACAAATACTTACTCTCACGCCGGAGAGCCTTCGCCGGTGAAGCCCCGGCTTAGTTTACGTGTTTGTTCATCTTTTTCAGGCTATTTAATTATACAGGATACAACCTACCGATAGATTTGAGATGATTCGAACGTTTTTGGCATCATCACTGCCACTTTTAGAAATCTAATTGTACTAACCTTGAATATCTTTACTTTTCCTGTTGTTCATGGATACTCCCTCTGTCCCGGTAGAACTTGCACAGTTACTGTTTGCACGGGAATTAAGGAAAAAATTAGTGGAGAAAATGTTGTGAGTATGAAAAGTGAGGTTGGAGAGAGAAAGTGGGGTAGAAAATAGTGATTTGATTGGTGTTGTGAGTATAAAAGTAAAGTAGGAGAGAGAATTAGTGGGTAGAATAGTAAAGATTCTTTGCCATTTTAGAAAGTGTGCAATTTGTAATGGGACGCCTAATGAAAAAAGTGTGCAAGCTGTAGCGGGACGGAGGGAGTATACTTTTGGATTAATGAGATCAATGGTATTATTACAGGAAGAACTGAAAAGGAGTCCTAGTAGTCTGACTAGCCACTTGGACATTTTCTTTATCAAATTTCAACACATATGGGGCTCTCAATTAATTGTCATCTGATTTGGATACTACTCAAAGGCTTCTGTTTAGAGAAAATTACCTCTTAATCCTTGGATAATACCAAATTTACCTTATAGGACAAGAACATTTTTTAATTTCCTCCTAGTCCCATGACATATTTTTCTCACATATGGTCCCCTAACCCTACTAAATAAACGCCCACCCCATCTCTCACACACAATAAAAAAAAAAAAAACACTCCATCTCTCTCTCTCTCTCTCTCTCTCTCTCTCTCTCTCTCTCTCTCTCTCTCTCTCTCTCTACCCTCCCTCCAGTAATATCTGGGAACACCCTTGAATGATCGGCCATCGGGAATATCAGCATGTTGAACATTTGATATGACCCCAAAAGAAAGAAGAGGATGCTTCCCTTGTGAAATTAATGCATATACAGAACCCATACCACAATGCCTAGCAGCTGAATTGCATAGTGGTGACTTATATGGCAATTCGCAGACCTTCAAAATGCAATTCCGTTGAGGAAAAACCATAAAGATACATCAAAGCTTGACAAAGTAAGAAATTGATTTGCTATAACTAGGTAAAAAAATAGTATTAGATGATTAGATCAGCATAAAATTTGACTTTTTTGGATTAGTTCCATAAACTGGGAAACAAATTTGCCCTAAATATTTGGGAAGAAAATTACTTTCTATTCCATGGGTAAAATCGAATCTACGTATAGGACAACATATTATTTATTTTACGTTCTAGTCTCACGAAATATTTTATCTAACCATATATAGTCACTTGCTATTTTAAATGAGACAACTACACCCCCTTCCCACCCTCTCACAAACACAACACACACACACACACACACTCTCACTCCTTGTCTAAGGAATAGAAGATTGGATAGAAAGAGTCTTATGAGGCTAAAGTGTAGAATTGCACCCGGCTCGTCTTTTCTATCATGGGATACTAATGCCAAATAAAGTTTTAAGGAAGGAAAGTGTATAATACAGCTTAGCTTGAACATAAGTGGATCAAGATGGTTAATATATGATTTTCTCTCTTTCATTCAATTTTTTTATTGTAAATTAAATTTAAATTTTATTGTAATTCTTTTATTTTGTGGTCATGTAAGATTTGGTCCATGAAGCACTAGAGCAGCAGGCAGCATCCATTTTTCTCGCCCCCTCCTCATTCCAAGTGAACACAAAATTTGTTTTTCAATGTCTAGTCACTCACGATTATTTCAAAACTAGTATCCCAAAATATGGAGAAAAAAAAGGAGCGCATTCATATCAACAGAAGAATGTTTGGAACACTGCCCGATTTCCTCATTAGCATGTTTGATAAAGATAAAAGGGAGACCCCATATCACATGGATATCAAATCTGTATTTTTTTTTATTTTTTATTTTTTTTTAAATCCATTTTGGAACGGAAGGAGGGAGTGTCAATTTTCTCAAAGTTGCATTGTATTTGGTTAGATTGCTAGAAATATTATATGAAAACACCAGCCATCACTATACATCTGTGACAATTTCTATATGGAAAACCAAGATATTAGTGTGTAGTAAATTAGGCAGGCATGTTACAGGAAAAGGGAAAATGGATAGTAGAAGAAAATAATCATCTAGCGCAATAATTTAACACGTTTTCCTAAAGTCGGCTCTTGCGTTGCTTGCTATATACAAATGCCTAAACTTTCAAAACTGCAGCAGCAATGCAATGCAGTCAATCTCATGGCGGTGCTCCAAATGCCTTGTTGTTCAGAGATAGGCTCGGCTGGCTTCGTGTTTCTTTGCACAAGCTTTCTCGTCATACATCACAATCAACAGCTACTTCATCTTCATATAGGGCTTGCTCTTGATACCTGCATTCCATTTAACCCTATCTTAATTTTTTTTATTATTATATATAAATATATATACACATTCTCAATGATTTTGGGATAATCATTTGAACCTGATTTTGGGAGCTTGCAATAGCTGTCCAACGCAGAGGATGATGTTCTGTAACTACTGAACTGCTGTCATTGATAAAGGCTATCCTTCTTGATTCTTCTCGCACGTTAATAACAATAGAAGGGGGCAATTCTCTCATTACCATTAACACAAATGCAGAAGGTACTGATGAACCTGCGAAAAAGATTATGTTTAGGAGCGTCTAAGAAAACTTTTTTATTTCAATGGTGCCACAATGTATGATGAAATATAAACCAAATCAAAGTTGCTCAACAGATTGAAATGGGTTTTAGTCCACAAGAATATACAGGATCTCCTTGGATATGAGCTAAACTGATTAAGTGAGAGAGAAAAAAAGTTCAAATGCAGTTGATGTATTTCTTTTCTATCAAATGTAAGTTATAGCAAAGTTATTGATGTACTCCCTTCTCCAACTGTTAGTTTAGTTAGACTGTTTCTCACTGCTCAACAATAGTTGACATCAATTTGAACAAACTTGGTAGAAATAAATAGGGTTTGCAGAGCAGTGATATGTACTCCCCCCTCCCGAAATGATCTTCCTACTTTTTTGTCATTAACGCCAAGGTACTTTAAGCAATAATTTTATGAACATCTAAAACTTGTTATTGATAGTATTTATTATGGTGTATCCATAGCAAGATTTAAATTTTTATTAGGATATTTAATTCAACCTAAAATTGTTGCTCAAATTACCTTCGTCTTAGCGACAAAAAAAGTGGGAAGATTATTTCAGGACAGAGAGAGTACCATTGAAAGCTTTCAGTCTGAAAGTAGACATGCAACACTGAAAATAGCACTCATTTGTAGGCTATTTAGTAATTTAAGGGTTCAAAATCTGTAGTGGAAACTGGAAGCTAAGGGAATTTTGAATATGATTTCTAAACTATAAATAAAGGAAGAAATTTAGGAAAAAAAAAAAGACAGATTAGAAGATAAAGCTAGGTCTCACCAGGGGCGGAGCCAGGAATGTCCGGAGGGGGGGCAAGATTACACGGGGGTTCGGGGGCAGCGCCCCCGGAAAAAAAATTTCGGGTCGGACAAGTAAAAAATGGGTCGGATCCATGAAATACAATGTATTTTAGTTAAAAATGTAAAGAATTAAGAAAGTTAACAAAAATGATAAAAGTAAATAATTCAAAGAACGATTGAAATAATGTTGAAGTATTTAACACAAACAATTTATTAAAATATATTACTCGTACAAAAAAGAAATTCAAATTTGCTAATTAAACTTGGGATAATAGGAAGAAAGACCAAAAACAAAAAAAATGGGAAAAACCTAACTAATTAATTAAGATGGAAAAAATGTGAGGAAATTAGGAGAAAGAGAAAAACAAAACTGTTAAGAGAAAGAAATGGAGAGAGAGAGAGAATAGCTAAGATGGAGGACAAATAAAATTAATTGAAAATGTAGGTAGCAGGGCTCAAACATGGATTTGAAAGGAAACACCAAAGGCTTTAACTTCACCCCTTCTACCGCTGAACCGCACCACTAACTGGTGTTAATCTTGAAGTTAATTATATACTCCCTCCGTCCCACTATAGTTGACACCCAAGGGGTGGGTTCAAAAACTAAGAAAAAAGAATAAAATAAAAAAATGTGTGGTAGAAAATGAAAAGAGAGAATGAGTGGGGTAAATAGTAGTGTTGGTTGAATAAATTGAGTGGTGGAAAATGAAGAGAGAGAATGAGTGGTGGGGTAGAGTGAATATAAAAATATAAAAACTTGGTTATTTTTGGAAGGTGTCAAGTATAGTGGGACGGCCCAAAATGGAAAGAAGTGTCAAGTATAGTGGGACGGAGGGAGTATATACATATATAACAAAAAATATGGGGGGCAAAAAAAAAAAAATTCCACTGCACTTCCGCCGCTAGGGGGGGGGGCAAGTGCCCCCCATGCCCCCCTGGCTCCGCCCCTGGGTCTCACACCTAGGTCCCCTAGGCATCACATTCAAGAGAATTATGCATCACACGCCAAAGATATAAACTCAAATATTTAGGCCTAAATATGTTCATCTCCCTCAAATATACATCAAATCCCATTTCGCACTCCAGCGCGAAATTTATGTCTAAGTGGTACTGCATGTTAAAATTATCCCACTTTGCCCCCTAAAACCTATTGAATGTTATAAATTTAACGAAAATGGTCATGTGCATATTATGTTGTGGGCATTTACGACTTTTGACTCCAAATCTCAAGGGCATAAATGTCATTTTAACCATGAAAAACTAGTCAGCATCATCAGGCCAGCCCCATGCTATCCCCCAGCACCACCAACACCAAACAACCGCAAACACCACCAAACTACCGCCCCTAAACCACATCCACCAAACCACCATTACCATTAATCGAATTAAACACCTATTTCATTTTTTATTGAAAAAATTCAAATAATCTCACGTAAAAAATGAAAAGATAGGAGTGAGAAGGAGAATCAGATCTGAGCTAGTTGTCATTGTTGTTTGAGGTGGTTAGATGGCAGTGAAGGAAGCAAGTGAAATGGAAGGGATGGAGGGGGGAGGGGAAAGGGCAGTAGGAAAGGAAGGTGTGAGGGGCGACGAAAAAGGGACGGAGGAGATGGGTAACGGGAAAGTGGCTTGTGTAAAGTAGCAGGGCTATTTTGTTTTGTTTTTCTTTTTTCTTTTTGTTTCTCTTTTTCTATCTTTCTTTTTCTTCCTTTGGTGATAATTAAGAAATTTTACTATTTAAGAGATTTTTTGTGTATTATTTTTTTTATTAATTATAATTTTTTATGTAATAAATAATGGTTAAAAATATTTATTAAATTTATTGTACACTAAAAGAGTGATAAAAAATAAATCAAAGAGAAATTAAAAAATGAGAATGACCAAAATACGTATCACATGACATGCAGATAACCATTTTCGTCAAGTTCTAACATTGGTTATGATCTAGGGGTAAAGTGGGATAATATTAACATAGGGTATTACATAGATACAAATTTTGGGCTGAGGTGCAAAGTGGGATTTGGTGTATACTTGAAGGGGGTAAACGTATTTAAGTCAAATATTTATTTATTTACTATCTAATTGCTGAAAGTAAGAGTAAGAGAGTACTAACATATACAGGATGATATGACTTGGGGACTAAAAGTGCTTGGGGGTTAAGTAAACTAGACGACCAAGTGCTTGATGACTAAATGCCTTGATCTATGAGAAGAGTCACAATTATGTGTGACAGCCACAGAAAAAACTACAACCCTAACAAATTATGAATACCCTTAACAAACAAACTTTTAGAGTACATAAGATACTTAAGGATAAGACTATATAATAGACTAGAAAACATCTGAATGCCAAGCTGGGCAGAACAACATATTGATTGCACTATCCAGTGTTGCTTGGTCTTCCCCTGATTGAATCATGACCCTCTTCTTTCATATTTCTTTTTCTTCTACTCCCTCCATCCGATAATAAATGTCGTATCTTAACTTCTTTGGTCAACTTAATTGTAGTTTGACCAAAATTACTAAAATCTAATAATTTTCATGAAATTCTAACAATTATTATCAATCGTATTTTTTATGAACCAGAAATAAATTTTTTTAGATTTTCATGAAAACTATTAAATTTTCATCAATCATTGGTCAAAATTCAATCAATTTGACTAAAAATCATGAAACATTAATTTTGGGGCAGATGAGTATTTCGGAACAGAAGGAGATCTAGCAGGAAATCAACTTTCCTATCGTCTCAGAAAAAAAAGGAGAGAGAGAGAAGAAAAGCTAATGGAGTTGCTTATTGCTAGAAATACGGAAGAGATTTCTTGAACCATGACACGGGTTTTATCTACTGAAGTACTAAGACACGAGTTATCTCTAACGAAGTTTGACTAATCCCATCTAAGTGTTTGAATCAGGAGAATCCCAAGGTCAAAGAATTGAAGTAGCTCTGCGAGGCACTTCTAGTGAGGGTGGTGGTCACTGAGGAAGAATATTTGATGGGGAAAATCCCACTTATTTTAAAAATATCTCGCAATTGCATGAGTTATCGTATTAGTAATATTCACTTGGCAAGGTCGAATCCACATGAATTTGTGAATCAACAACTTGACTTTCAACAGTAAACAAACAAATAAAAGAAGGGTGTTTGGATTTGATTATTCCTACTTAAACAAGAAACAAACAAAGCAACTAAAATATTACCAAATACCAAGGAAGAAGGATCTGCGGAATGGGATTCATGTATATCGCATCATATGACAATCAATTATACAATCAATCATAGTTGGGGGTTCATCTGTTTTAGTAAAATTGGGCGTTCACACGTCCACAATTTAGTATTTTACAAAAAATTAGATTTTCTGCAAAGTGCACTTAATATTCAAGAACCCATTAAACCCTAGGATCAAGAACCTATAATTTTGGTTTGCAATCACTTGTTAAAACCTAGATTATATTTATTCAAAAGTTTGATTTGCATGGATCAAACAATCACTTGTCAATCACACACACAAATTTAATTTAAAAATCAATCACATCTAAACATGTGATTGTAGTTTAGAAAACTTAGATAAAAAACTCTTTTGATGAATCCAACCTTTGATTGATAACAATATTAATTAAGACAAAGGATTGATAGACATTACCTACATTCCGTAAAACAAGAAAATTAGCCACTCATATCCATGAAAAACATCAATAAACCTTCAATAAATTGAATAAATCTTCCAATGGAATTATTGAACGAAACCTAAGGCTCCGTTTGTTTCACGGAAAATAACTCCCGGAAAATGATTTCTTGAAAAATATTTTTCGGAAAATGAAAATGCTTTTCGGAAAACATTTTCCGATGTTTGGTGAATCTTAAGAAAACATTTTCCGATGTTTGGTAGTTTCATTAAAGTAAATTTCTAAAGGTAAAATCAATACAAACAAAGAAAAATGAGAAAAATGTTTTCCGGAAAACAACTTCCTTAGGTAGAGGTAAGGAAGTTATTTTTCTTAGAAATCAAGATCATTTTCCATTGACCCGGAAAATGTTTTCCGTTGACTTCATTTTCCGGTGTTTACCAAACATCGAAAAATGGGAAAAACATTTTCCGAAAAATATCGAAAAATGGGGAAAATATTTTTCGAAAAATATTTTCCCCCAAACAAACGGAGCCTAAATTATATTGTGAGAGGGTAAAAGATGATAAAATGATAAGAGAGGATACAAAAATCTAGTCTAGTGATTCTTTTTATAATAGGAGTGAGGAAGGATTCTAAATCGCAGCCAAAATCTGTCAAAATCCTAGTCAAATTAGGATTATGCCAAAATCCGTCACAAATTCTGTCTCAAATTCTGTTGGAAACTGCTTTTAATTCTGTGACGGACCAATTCCGTCACAGAAATCCGTCACTGCTGCTTAGCCGGCCATGGGCGCGATCGCCCCAGCCTTGGCCACGTGGTCACCCTGACTTGTTGCCTAAATAGCGCTGCCGCTCGGCCTGTGGTGCGGTCGCTTTACTCCTGGCCCTATTTTCTCGGTCAGCTGCCTACACCATGAGGCCAGCTCTTCTTGTTTTGCGACCTTGGCCTGTTCTTGGCCGGCCATTCCTGTCCTTGGCCTGTTCTTGGCCGGCCATTCCTGTCCTTGGCCTAGCACTACCGGCCAGCTTCCTCACTTTAGCTGCAGTCCTTCTACTTTCAATTAATTTCAATTTAGCCCTTGAACTTTATAATACTCCCTCCGTCCCAGATCAAGAGTTCCATTCCATAAATGGAAATATGTGAACAGTGTTTCAGACATTTATACCCTCATAATGTTTATATATTTACAAAAAAAACATTCATTATACCTTTATAATTTTAACATATTTACAAAAAAACCAATCATTAACTTACTATTCCACCCACTCATTCTTTCTCCTACAAAAAAATCATTCATTAACTTACTATTTCTTCCACTCATTCTCTCTCCTATTAAATATTTTTAACTTTTACATTCTCTCTCCTCTAATCTTCTACCCACTTTCAATTTTTTATTCATTTTTTTAAAATTTTCTTAAAAACCGTGAAATACTCCCCTAGGACCCTTGGTCTGGGACGGAGGGAGTACCAGTTTACTCCCTAATTTTTCATAACTGCAATTTGGTCCCTGAACTTACAAAACAAGCTTATATCCTCCATTTATGCCTAATTGCACTTCAACCCCTTTACTTTCAAAACACTAACAAAACACATTAAATTTCCAAGATTTTTTAGCATCAAATAAGATTGGAAACATATCTTTTAGATGGGTAAAACCACATCCATCAAATACCCCCAAACTTACCTTTTGCTCGCCCTCGAGTAAAACAAAACTAAAATTAAAAAATAATTAACTAATTAAAGCGAAGTAAATATTTTTGGGATTGCTCAATTCATATAATAGGTTGTTGGCACAACAAGTCTCAGTTTTACAACACACATAATCTACAAGTATTATCATCAACATGTAAATATATTTACATTGATACATCTAACTTACAATTCTCTACCACATAATGAAGGATGAATGATTCATGAGAGATCAATGTTATCAAAGTAAGATATTTTATAGAGTCACTTGTGTCATGCTTTAAATATAATAAGATAAAAGTATAATGACACTAATATGCATGTTTAAACACAATTGTCAACTCGGCTACTATTTATGGATCAAATATAACTTTATAGCTTTTATCGCGAAAAACGCGGGCTAGAATCACGATTACAAAAGAAGGCAAGGATATACGAAGTTAAGTAGTGAAACCAGAGAGTCTTCAACATATATCCCAACTTTGAATTTTATCACCCCACTCCATGCCAACCTAATGGATCAACCCCCAAACTTATAATTTTGCATATTTCACACATGGGGTTGATCACCTTCTTTTCTTCCTTTTTTTGGTCACTTCCCACTTTAACATAAGAGAGAGCAAGGCTTTGTTTTCAGATTTTTTTTCTTTTGCTTTGCACATATATATCACGAATAACATGCATTTAATATTTTGCTCAAACCCCTCTTTTCAATACATTCATAGCCCTTTTTCTTTTCTTTTCATGACCACTTTTCACCCTTGATTTTCCAAACACCACCCACAATTTCCCAATCATTTCCTAGTTTCACTTTATTGAAAATGTGAGAAAATAGTGTATAAGTTTATAAGGGTAGGATAATGCAGGTGTCAAAATAAGGCGAATGGTGGTCTAAAATAACCCCTCACTTTATGAGAGATTCCATTCTTTTTCAAGCTCAAAAGGGGTTTTAGCGAAAAAATTTACAAGTGACGAGAAAGTTAAAGTCTCACAGATAGGGTTCAAAGAAAATAGCCATATATCACTTGCCGAATAACCTAATTAATGTGTTATTGACAATTATGCAAACATGTTATAGGGTCCCCGAGAATGCCAAAGTGATCCTATAAAGGTCTCCTAAATTGGTAACAATGATCAAGAAAAATAATATGAAAGTGAAAGATGCAGTAATCATACTTTACATGTTTCAATGCAATTATATCCTCATATTTATAATAACACTCAAGATTTTAATTAAAGCACACTCAAATCATCATATACTTTAGCCAACATATCAAAATATGAAAAGAACAAAAATTTTCTATTTTTCTAAATTTTTTTAGGGTGACACTATATACACTCCCCTATAAACCCACAAACTCGGAGATATCTACCCCTAAACTTAAGACATGCTATGTACTCATAGCATAAATACTAAAACATGCATTGGGTTCAAAGGATGAAATGACACAACAAGTAAATAACATAAAGCAATAAAAACATACCTAGTTGGGTTGCCTCCCAATAAGAACATTTGGTTAAGGTCATTATCCCAACTGTTGCCCGCGTTTGAATTTTACTTTTCTTCCTTTGGCCCACTTTGCATTTTCGCGGGCCTTTATTTTCAGATTAAGTCTCATATATATTCTCCTTTTTATCATGTCATTTAAAACTAGAGGAAATTTTTGATATTTACGTACCTTGGGCTTTTCCACATGGGGCCTCTCACCACCTTTTTCATTACAAGCGGAAGGAAAAGGTATAATAATGATAGTCAAGTTTTCCTTTAGATTGTTAAGGGTTTGAAAATTCTCATCCTCATTGTTAACCTCCTCACTATACTTCTTCTCCCCACCAGATAGGGCCAACTCAATCTCATCACAAACTTGCTCATGCCATGTTTTCTCTACCTTCTCCATCGCCCAACTTGAACTATCCATAGGTAATTCATCCTTAGAGTCAAGAATGGGAATCTTATAGACACAATCCTCCGTTGCGTACTCCAAAGGTTGCTTTTCGGGTTGTAGTTCTCTCTTAGAATCATCATTGGAAATTTCATAGACAAAACTCCCTTCTGATTCCTCTAAAAGTTGCCCTCTAGGTGGTGGTAGGTTATCATAATAGCTTGGCTCACAAGTTGGATCATATACTACCTCCTACCCTTCGTCGTTTATTCTCCAAATCAGAGTTGAAAGTTGATTTTTCCAATCTTGTTTATAAAAATTTGGGGACGGCCCAAGTAACGATTGCCAATATGAGAAGGGGAATCTCTCTTGCACCTGTGGAGAGTACTCAAGAAAATATGTCCTAGATGTACAAGCGTTAGTAGCATGAGAATAAACACAACAAGTAGAACATACCTCTTGAATAGTATAATTAGCAAAACTTCTATTTACAACTAGCAAAATTTCAATAAATCTTCAATAAATTGAATAAATCTTCCAATGGAATTCTTTAACAAAACCTAAATTATACTATGAGGGGGTAAAAGATGATAAAAAGATAAGAGAGGATACAAAAATCTAGTATATAGATTATTTTTATAGTAGGAGGGAGGAAGGATTCTAAATCGCAGCCAAAATCTGTTAAAATCCTAGTCAAATTAGGATTCTGCCAAAATCCGTCACAAATTCTATCTCAAACTCTGTTGAAAACTGCTTCTAATAATTCTGTGACGGATCAATTCCGTCACAGAAATCCATCACTGATGCTTGGCCGGCCATGGGCGCGGTCACCCCAGCCTTGGCCGCGCGGTCGCCCTGACGTGCTGCCTAAATGGCGCGGTCGCTCTACTCATGGCCCTATTTTCTCGGCCGCTGCCTACACCATGCGGCCAGCTCTGCTAGTCTTGCGGCCTTGGCCTGTTCTTGGCCAGCCCCTCCTCTCCTTGGCCCACACTATCGACCAGCTTCCTCACTTTCATATTACGATTGGAGTGCATCAAGGTACATCACTCCCTTTCTATTTTCTCTGATAATGGACGAATTGACGAGATCAATCCAAGATTGTGATATACAATGGTGTATGTTATTCGTAAATGATATTATTATGATTGATGAGTCAAAAGTGGGTGTTGAAAGTAAATTGAAATTGTCGAGACACTTTGAAATCTCGAGATTTTAGACTGAGCAGAAGCAATACTGAATATTTGGAGCGTAAGTTTAGTAGAGTTGAAAACAGGGAGGCAATGGTGATCACATTTGATGTAAAGATTGTCCAATCTTCTTAGTTTTTTCGGTATTTTGGATCTACTATTCAAAATGATGGAGGATTAGATAGAGATGTGGCTCATAGGATTAAAGCATATTGGTTAAAGTGTAAGAGTGTCACAGGGTTTCTATGTGATCCCGTCATGCCTCATATATTAAAGGCAAATTTCTACCGCACAGCAATTAGGCCGGCAATGATTTATGGCACTGAATGTTGGGCCGTGAAATAACGCCACGTTCATAAGATGATTGTAGACGAGATGTGTATTCTACGATATATGTGTGCGCATACAAGAAATGATCGATTGAGTAATGAGGCGATCACGAGTAAAGTAGGAGTTGCGCCCATTGATGATAAAATGAGGGAGAATCGTCTAAGCTGATTTGGTCACGTGAGAAGCAGACCGAGTGATACACCGGCTAGGAGGCATAAAGTAGAGAAGTGATAAAATGGCGAGGGTGTAGGGGAAGACCCAAGCAAACTTGAATTAGGGTGATTGAAAATAAGACGAGTTTAATTGAATTTGATGAAAATATGGTGTTGAATAGGCCGGAGTGAAGAAAAAAATTCATGTGGGTGATGGGGGTTGTTTTTATTATTATTATTATTTTCATTCCTCTATCGATTATATATTTATTCTTTTATTATCAATATTTTTATTTTTTTTCTTCTCTTTTTTCATTTTCTTATTTTTCTCACCTAATTCTTTTAACTTAATTTTTTTTCTTACATATTTTCTTTCATGATGACATATGAGGATTCATGTTAGCTGACCCCAAATTATTTTGGGACTAAGGCTTTGTTGTTGTTGCTGCATTACATCACAGGTTGAATTAGCTGATTACAAGGCTGGAAATATTATACATATAGGGCTCGTTTGGTAGCCGGATATGAATTAGCAGTATTAATAATGAGGGGATTAATAATCCCCTCATTATTAGTGAAGGTATTAATAATCCTAATCTCAGAAATAATTATTTGTTTGGTATGAATAGGACTAACACCATTAAATTATGCCTTGACACAAAGTTATTATTCATTTTCCAACATTGCCCCTAACAAAGGAAAATAAAATTAATAATTAATCAAATTTCAAAGTATAAATGATCATTGTAAAAAAAATGATCAAAAATAGTACTAGCTCTGTCCCAATATTTTATGAAAAATAAATAAATTTGTTCTTAATGATCAAGTTTTCAATATTTTTAATCATTCATTTTGAGACGGAAACAAATTAATTAAATGAAAGAAAGAAACAATAAGCAGAAAGGGTAGCAATTGCTATCTTTTCTATTAATCTCCTATTTCCTTCGTCCTCCCATGAATCAAATTTTATGATGGTCTTATATGACTCAAAGCTTTGGAAAGGCGTAATCAATTCAGGGCTGCTTCCGGTTGAAATAGCCTCCTCCTCATCAAAGCATTAGCCAATAATTAAAGCAACCATCTTTTGAATAAAGCATAATATCGGTGTTCTCCAATGCACCGACAAATCAAGTTTTTCAACAATCAATCGAGCGCTGGGAAGAAGAGAAAAAAAACCATCGTTGTGTGAGGCTAGGGTTTTGACGGAAGACAAAGATTTATCATAACACGCGAGGGCATTTTTGGATCAATTTTATTATCCGCTACTCCCCTAATACCGGGATTAATAATACTGCCATTTTTTCCGGATAATTAGCGAGGGTATAATGCCCTAATCCGGATAAAACGGCTAATTAATACTGGTACGTTAAAATCAACCAAACGCCAATCAACTCGAATTAATATTCCCCTACAAAATTATCCCATGTTAATACTGACTACCAAACGACCCCATTGTGTACTGCCTCTTGTTTCCCACAAAGCTTTATGAGGATTTCACAAGAAGATCAGCCTAGGACTTAAGTAATGAAGTTAAGAGTCCCAATGTAATAATCAGACTTGACTGCTAGAGACTTTCAGACTCCCAGTACAGTATTCGACGAAAACAAAGGCCCTGTTTCGATATGTGCTTTTCGGGTTTTTTTTCCATGGTTGTTTTTCGGTTTCGTAATAACTGATTAAAAAGAGAAAGAATGTCAAACAAAAAAAGTGACAACAAACCACAAAGATAACAATGAATCCAAACAAGCCGAAAATGTCAAAGGCTCTTAAATTGCATGGACTCGTAGAACAAAGAGAAAATGAAGTAGTAAAAGCTGTAAATTTCCACATTTCAGACTTCGAAATAAAATACTTTGACTTACTTCACGTTGCTGCTTCAAGTTGGAACTAATCTCAAACCATGAAACAGTTGCTACTGAGTTTTCTAATTAGGTAATTTATAGTTTTTCCTCATTTATGTTAGTAAAGACTATAAATGGTTAGACCAATAGTCAGTGGCCAGTGTATTGAGACTTCTTCACAACTAATGGATTTTCTTTGGGACCACTAAATTTTGGTTCACTAAAACATTACTGCAATCATCTTTCTAGGAAATATAAACCATGATTAAAATACACCAGTAATGAATTTTACAGTCTCAAGCGGGCTTAGTCTAGTACAACATGGCAGAACATGGGGCAGAGAAAGCAGGAGGAGATTATTGGAACATGAGTGGTTGCATAAAGAATGGTGGTCACATGAATCAGAAAAAATAGTCCATGAACGGGATGTTTCGTGATGGGCCGGGCCCAATACATATCTATGTTGTGAAAATCACGCCCACGCAGCGGAAAACGGACCGAGCTAGGAGGAATAATAAGATGTAACACACACGAAAAATAAATCACACACAAAGGAACACACAAGAATTGTTAACCCGGTTCGTTGCAACAACAACTACGTCCGGGGGCGCTACCAAGCCAAAAATATTCACTATAATATTTTCCGATGTTACAATTTGTCTCTAGGCTATCACATGTATTTATAGGGAACAATAAATCAAATCCTAGTAATAAAAGGATTCCTACTCAAGAAAGTAATCTTCTTTCTTCACAAGTCCTTCCAAATATTACTACCAAAAAGAATCACCAATGCAAGAGGAGATCTAATCAAAATAGGAAACAAATCTGCTGCAGAAGAATCCTCCTTGATCTCACCAACTCCTCCGACCGCGGTTCAAATTCCTTTATCCATGGTTTTGACTCCACATCCCAACAATCTCCCACCTGGAGACAAACCATCCATGATACCTCTCTTGAAACAAATTTCAGTGGCCAGCTATTGCGTTGGTAGCGCCCGGCCTCTTGTCTAGTTATCCAAGTGAATTGAAGCTGAGCAACGCTTCAACATAACTGTCGGTTCTACCATGCTCCGAGTCTTCATTCCGAATGATCCTCCCTGCACATCCCCGCTCACTTGCGTAAGCTTCTGTCGATCCCGAATCAGCGCGAATCCACGTGCCCCACACAATCACAAGCTTGGAACCTTTGTGTGTTCTTTGCAACCCATCGCATCACCGTTCTAGATCCCGCTCCCATGTTGACCAAATTGGCTCCGCGTCGGCCGACTTCATCACCCAATTTTCTATCAACATACCGTTTAGTGAAATTTCTCCCACCATAGCGATCTCGGCCACCACCATTCACCATGGGATGCGCCTTCGTTTCCCCAACGACTCATGTTGCATGTGGTATACAACATATTTTCCACGCCGCCACGAGCCACCAAGCTAGCTCCGCGGTTTACCTTCCATGTCCCACAACCGAAGGTCACCACACAACCTCCTCATCAAGTTGCCTTATGGAAATCAAGTTCCTCTTCAAATCCGGAATATGTCGCACGTCACGTAGCCGCAAAACAGCCCCATCCGTTGCTTTGACCCGAACTACCCCCTTTCCAATGACCTTAGTGATTATTGTCTCCCAAACGAACAACCCCAAAATCACCCTAACATACGCTTCCATCCTTTCGCACTAGCGCAGCAGATGAAACGTCGAGCCCGAATCCAAAACCCACGAATCCGTTCACTTGCTCCACTCAAGATTAATGCATCCGCTAACTCTTCAAGAACATTCAATTCCTTCGCTCTGCTCGACCGCCGGACAACTTCTCCTAAAGTGCCCCTTCTCCCCACAATCGTAACAAGTAATCACCTTCTGCCACTCTTACCCTTTTCACCGATATTCGGTGCTAGCCCCGATGTCCACCTCGTTCTTCCTTCGAATTTCTTCGCCAAGAATCACATCAACGACATCCGCAAACTTCAACTTCACTTTCTGTTGAGACGTTAGCACGCTATCGCGGTCGTATCCCAACTTTCCGGTAAAGAAGAAAGTAAAATCAATGCTAGTACCTCGTCATCAAGAGTAATGTACCACGGAAGACAAATGGGTCGCAAAGATGGGTGAATTCGCTTATATGCTTGTTCTTGACATGCCCTCCACCATCCCATCCTTATGTTCAACGGCTTCCTCATTAGATGAGCTTTATTCGCCGCCGATGGTGCCTCGTGCATGCTCGCCAACATCCGTAACATCTCCATGGTAGTCTTCGCCTCCCAAAACATTCTTCGCGACATCCTTGGTCGCGTTTGCCTAACAAGCCCTAACGCTTTCCGATCCAAGATCTCGAATTTTGCTTCCTCTATGTCCGCCTAGGCCTTTCTTTTAATGGTAGATACAAATCCTTGTTCCACAAAACATCCTCGATCTGTCTTCCAATTGAAATCCGTCCCATCAAACTTTTCGATCAACACCTTATTACCATCCTCCAAAGCTCCCAAGAAATCCATAGCAAAAGGCCCGATGACCAATGATTCGACAAACCAAAGGCTCGATACCGGTTGTTGTGAAAATCACGCCCACGCAATGAAAACGGGACCAGAGCTAGGAGGAATAATAAGATGTAACACACACACGAAAAATAAATCACACACAAAGGAACACAAGAATTGTTAACCCGGTTCGTTACGCAACAACAACTACGTCCGGGGGCGCTACCAAGCCAAAAATATTCACTATAATATTTTCCGATGTTACAATTTGTCTCTAGGCTATCACATGTATTTATAGGGAACAATAAATCAAATCCTAGTAATAAAAGGATTCCTACTCAAGAAAGTAATCTTCTTTCTTCACAAGTCCTTCCAAATATTACTACCAAAAAGAATCACCAATGCAAGAGGAGATCTAATCAAAATAGGAAACAAATCTGCTGCAGAAGAATCCTCCTTGATCTCACCAACTCCTCCGACCGCGGTTCAAATTCCTTTATCCATGGTTTTGACTCCACATCCCAACAATCTACAAGCTACGGGCTACCTAGCCCACCAATGGATCAAGATCAATGAAACCCATCAAGGTTTAGAGACATGGCCCGTCGATACGCTAGATGGCGATTGTCGCCAATGAGCGCCCAAACCCATCTAACGACGAGCCTTCTCTTTAATAGCCAGAATCCTTTCCAGCGTAGAACGACGGTCATCGCCATTGAGCGATCTGACTCGCTCGTCCACTCGCTCACCAAGTCTTGATAAGGCGACGATCCTCCCGGACATACAGCTCCAAGGTCGTCCCTTCACTTAGCTTCCTCAATAAGCTTGATTAATTAGCTATATTGGGGTAAAGTCAGACCTGACACCAAAACAATCTGTGCGTGCAATCATGGAAGCAGTAGTAATGCCAAAAAATGTGCAGGTTGACTTTCCTTTATAAGCCAAACTACTTATCCGTGTTAGACATAACAGTGTCCTCATTTAGGCGAAGCAATCATGGCATGACAAGTGTACGCCTAGGGAATCAAGATGATCCAACGGTTGGCAGCGACCCAATCCAACGGTTCAGATGAAAACCCTAATATCACCTCATCCACTATAAATATGGGAGCAGAATCATGGACTAAGGTAATGCTTATTTTGCATGTTCACGTATCCACACATTCTCCATATTATTTTCACCATTTTCCAGTCCATACGCTGATTCTCACGCCGGAGGGGCTTGCCGGAAGACCCCCGGCGCAGTTTCACGGTTCTTTTCTTGTGGTGTGCAGATCACGAAGTCAGCTCAATCATTCGCTGGACACAATACCTGAGCCCAAACACATTCCTGCACCATCAGATTGATTCCATTGCCGGGAATCGTTTGTCAGTGACCTTTCAACCACAGAATAACCGCCGAAAAATACCTGGAAAATGGTGTCGTACGGACACACAGCAAGCAAATCTACCGGAGACGAAGGCAGAGCTCCTTCCCCTCGGCAAGGCCAGCAAGAAAATCCTAGACCACCCTCTCCACCTAGGAACCCTAATTTAAGGGTTACCAGGTCACAAGGGGTGGTTGATGACACGGGCCTTCAAACGGCAAGGAGAAGAGAAAAGAGACCTGCAGCTGAGCGTCAGAGGCAACCCCCACTGGAGCGGAGACCCGAGGGAGCTACTGTACGAAATTTGGGTGGCCCATCGAACCCAAATCTCGACAGAGCCGCTGTCCTCGTCGAAAGAGCCAATGCCCTCCAAGAGCTCGTACAAATTCAGGACGAGCTGATCAAAATGACCGAGGGACAACGCCCTCAAGCATCCCACCACACTGTCTCGTCGAGAAGGAGAGCCCAGAGGGGGAATAATGGTCGTCGCGAAGGAACTGCCGCTGAAAATGAACGGATTGTGCCACAGCTTGATCTCCGAGAACATCTGAACCAAAGAAGAAGTGAGGGAATCCCGTCGCAACGACGACGAGACGAGGCAGATGGAGAGCCACGTCAATCTTTAGCCAATGAGAATCCTGTACAGAACCAAGTTGTTCGCGGTCGTCAAATGACCCCGTCGTTGAGAAATGAACGAGCCCCAAGTTATCGGGAAAGAACGCGTACCCCACCTCGTCGTGAACGGGAGCCGTCAAGATCTTACAGGCCATCTCCGCCACCAAGCTACAGGGGAGAAAGATCCATCTCTCGACGACCTGCTCCCACCGAGAGGCAACGGTCTAATTCCGTAGCCCGGGGGCCTCGTCGAGATAGGTTCCCTCCCGCCGGCCCAGCAGGCGAGATCGATATGAGAGAATTTCTAAGACTCAAGCGTCAGGTGGAAGAATTGACGACCAAAAGAAACAAGGTGGATAGCGACGATTCGGAAGATGATGGTGGTACTATGAATCCTTTGGCACCGTGGATGCTAGAGACGGGACCTCCCGAACCAGGTTTTAAACTTCCTGATTTGAAACAATACGACGGCTCGACAAGCAAAATAGATCACATGCAACATCTTGAAGCTCAGATGTATGTGGTGGCTAGAGCCTCAGGACACGACGATGTTAGGTGTAAGGCCTTTACAAGCACGCTAACTGACGCTGCTTTACGATGGTTTAGAGGCCTTTCCAAGGGGAGCATTGAGTCGTGGAAGCAAATGAGGAAAAAGTTTTTGGGAAGATTTGCAACGGCGGGAGATCGTCGTAAGACTGTCAACGACCTCAGTAACATATCTCAGGGAGCCAGCGAAAGCTCTATGAGCTATTTCAAAAGGTTTAAGAAGTTAGTGGATCAGATTGATGAAGACCTGACGGATAGGGAAATTATCAATTGTTTCAGACACGGCATTGTTTCCTCCACTCTGGACTACGAGTTGCAAGTCCACCCAGCCAAATCCCGAAAAGATCTCTACGCCAAAGCATACGCTGTAGCCGAGGCTGAGGAGAGAAAATTGCAAAGGGAAGGAAAGGCCGCCGACGCTGGTGACACAGCAAAGTCAAAAAAGGATAAGGCTGGAGAGAAAGGGAAAGGCAAGCAAGTGAAAGCTGAAAAGGTCCCAGAGTCGTACACTCCACTGACAGTATCAAGAGCTGAAATTTTGAGCAATGTAGATTTTGGCCCGGCGCCAAAGATGAACCCCAATGGAAAGGGGAAGAAAAATATGAATAAATATTGTGAGTACCATCGGGATAAGGGACATGACACTGAGGAATGCTTCAGTTTGAAGAAGATTATTCAAAGGTGGATTGATGATGGTCGTCTTGAGCAGTACGTAAGGAAGGATCGTCAAGCAGCCAACACAAGAGCTGCTAACAACGACCCTCCGGAGAGACAACCAAGGATGGTCCTAGTAATCTCTGAGGAAACCAGTAATAACCAAATCAAAAGTGCAATTTGCCACCTGAAAAAGGCACCCCATGTTCCCCAAAAGTCAGAAATCCCGAACGATGTGATAAGCTTTTTCCCCTACGAACTATCAGCCAATCCACTGGCTCGTCAACAGACACTGGTCATTCCTGGTTACATCGACAATTGTGAATCGAGGAGGATTCTAATTGATACTGGGGCGGCCAAGGATATCTTGTTTTACAACGTCTACCAGCGGATGGGTCTACCCGATAGCCGCCTAAGTCCCTACTTAGGACGTCTAGAGGGATTCACCAACCACAGGGTAGATGCAAAGGGTCAGATTGATCTCCCCGTCGATATTGGAGAACACCCATTGAGAACCATTCAAACAGTAACTTTTATTGTGATTGATGTCGTCAGCGACTACCATGCGATTCTCGGCCAACCTGGCCAGGCTGCCTTAGGGATCGTCGCTTCAATCCCTCATCAACGAGTAAAATTTCCTACGCGCTCGGGAATTGGATGTGTGTTGGGGACGGCCCCAAAATTCTTGGAGCATGTGCTAAAAGCTAAGGGGACTGTCGAAATAGACGACCCAGATCATATTGTGAAGCTCTCAAACTCAATCAAACAAACGACGACCTCTTATGCGAGTGTCTCCACCATCAAGTGTGTAGACGACCCAGAGACCTTTGCTGAGAAATTCATGGACGACCAAGCTGCAAAACCGCAACTTTTGGTCGCCCATGAATCGGGGGCCGAGCTAGACAAGCTGATTGAAGACGAGGTTCCAGACCTCACCCCCGAGGCAAGAAAGAAAATTAAAGAAATTGTTATTGAATCCATGGACTTTAGAGACGACGCTCCTGAGATGAAGTCGGCCGACGAGCTAACAGAGTCAGTCATTAACCCAAACTATCCAGAGCAAAAAATCAAACTGGGGTCTCAGTTATCTACTGAGGAGAGGGAAGAGATAATCTCCCTACTCAAACAAAACCTCGACGTTTTTGCCTGGAGAGTTGAGGATATGAAGGGTATCAAAGAAGAGGTAGCCGTCCATAGGCTAGGAGTAAATCCCACAATGAAGTTCAAGGAACAAAGGTGCAGAATTTGTTCAGCTGAGAAGGAGATCGCCATAAAGCAAGAAATTGAGAAACTATTGAGTGTTGGAATTATTGTGGACGCTGGGTTCACAACGTGGTTAGCTAATGTGGTTCTGGTAAAAAAACCCAATGGAAAGTGGAGGTTGTGCGTCGATTTCACCGATCTGAATTTGGCATGCCCCAAAGATAGTTACCCCTTGCCCAGAATCGACAAGCTTGTCGATTCTGTGGCCGGTCATACGACTTTGAGCTTTCTTGACGCGTACTCTGGCTATCACCAAATCAAGATGGCCGAAGAAGACATTCCGAAGACGGCCTTCCAGGCCGCAGGGGGAACTTACTGATATACAAAGATGCCCTTTGGGCTCAAAAATGCCGGGGCAACGTACCAGAGAATGATCAACAAAGTGTTCAAGAGGCAGCTCGGCGACAACTTGGAGGCGTATATTGACGATATGGTCGTCAAGTCCAAGAAGAGAAAGCATGTTGACGACCTACAACAAACCTTCACCAACCTTCGAGCAAATGATATGGTCCTTAACCCGGCCAAGTGCGTGTTTGGAGTGGCCGCTGAAAAATTTTTGGGATTCATGCTCTCACAACGGGGAATCGAAGCCAACCCCGAGAAAATCAAGGCCTTGGTTGATATGGCAGAACCAACGAACATCAAGGAAGTTCAACGGTTGAATGGACGAGTGGCGGCCTTGGGTCGTTTCATTTCCAAGTCAGCTGAGAGACACTCCCATTTTCAAAGCTCTCCGAGGTGCCAAGAATTTTGAGTGGACAGAAGAATGCTCCAAGTCGTTCAAACAGCTTAAAGAATATCTGGGCTCCCCACCACTCCTCAGCAGCCCCGTTGCTGGGGAAGATTTATACATATACCTCTCGGCGAGTGACAAGGCCGTCGCCGCCGTAATGGTAAGAGAGGAGGATGGGATACAGAGGCCCGTATATTATGTAAGCAAAGCTTTGTCCGACGTAGAAACCCGATACTTCAACACCGAGAAGATAGCTTATGCTCTCGTCATCACAGCACGAAAGCTACGAGCCTACTTCTCAGCTCACCCCATTATTGTTTACACAAGCGCCCCCCTACGGAAGATTTTGCACCGTCCTGAAAGTTCTGGCCGTCTTCTTAATTGGAGCATTGAATTAACTGAGTTTGACATTCAGTACAGAGCAAGGAAAACCCTACAAGCACAGTGCATCGCGCATTTCCTGGTTGAAACATTGTTCGGTATTGACGACGACCAAAGGCCACCTCAGAAAAGCAACAAAGGCAAGGAGGTCGACGACAAACCAGAAGAATTGATCTTGCCCGTAGGCTGTTGGAAGATCTTTTCAGACGGATCGGCAACCAGAGATCTCAGTGAGGCGGGAATCGTGCTCGTCGAGCCAGAAAGTGGCACGGTCTTTGAAGAAGTTTTGAGATTCAAATTCCAAGCGTCAAACAACCAGGCGAAGTATGAGGCACTTGTAGCGGCGATCGAGTACGCTAAGTGTTTTGGAGCTACGAAGATTGCTGCTTTCTGTGATTCCCAATTAAATGTAAACCAAGTTCATGGAGACTATCAGGTCGTCGACTCAACCCTGCAGAAGTATCATGCCTTGGTCGGCGAGTTAATTCAGGGGCTAGAATTTTGGGCCATCCAGAGAATAGCAAGAGAAGACAATGAACACGCCAACCTGCTCTCTAAGTTGGCCACCGCCCAATTGCCTGAGGATGAACATGGCCACCACCTGGCCTACCTCCTCGAGCAACCAGCTTATGATCGAGTGAAGATTTTGTGCATGGGAGACGGTCCAAAATGTTGGATTGACGAGCTGAAAGCCTTTATTGAGAAAGACGAGCTACCAACTGATGAAGTTTTGGCGCGGCAGGTCAAGAGGAAGGCCGCCCGATTCACGGTCGTAGAGGGCGAACTCTATAGACGATCCATCACCCGGCCACTGTTGAAGTGCGTCCACCCTGATAAAGTAGTGAAGCTGCTCTTTGAAGTGCATCAAGGAGAATGCGGGGGCCATCCTAGGGCCCGTACATTAGCTGACAAGTTAATCACCATGGGGTACTACTGACCACATCTCCGAGAGGATGCCAAGCAATTTGTGAGGAAATGTGATACGTGCCAACGGTTCGCCGACCTTCCCAAACTACCGACGACAGAGCAAACCCCAATCATGGCTGCTTGGCCGTTTGACATGTGGGGTGTTGACTTGATTGGGCATGTGGGGTGTTGACTTGATTGGGCCTTTCCACAGGCCAAAGGGGGAGTAAAGTATGTGATTGTGGCAGTTGATTATTTTTCTAAGTGGGTGGAGGCCAAAGCCCTGAACAAAATTACAGAAAACAATGCCCTAAGCTTCATCCACGATTCAATATGGTGTCGCTTTGGGATTCCAAGGGTAATTGTTTCTGACAACGGCCTACAGTTTTCTCGGAAGTTTGAGCAAGAGTTAAACAGAATGGGCGTCAAGCATTCTAAGTCGTCTGTTGCCTATCCCCAAGGCAATGGACAAGCTGAAGCAACAAACAAGCTCGTCTTGTCGGCTTTGTGTAAGAATCTTGAAGGACGGGATACGAGATGGTTGGACGGACTCCCTTCAGCTCTCTGGGCAGTCCGCACAACCACCCGGGGGCCTACGAGGGAGACCCCATTTGCTTTGGCCTATGGCTCTGAGGCCAGGCTCCCGCCGAGCTTCAGCTTCCGACCGACCGAGTGGCATTCTACGACACTGAGAAAAATATCCACAACAGACAGGTCGACCTTGACCTTGTGGACGAGCGACGATTAGACGCTCAATTGAGGATGGAGAATTACAAGAAAAGAACCAAGGCGTACCACGATAAGAAAGTGAAGAAAAGAATTTTCAAGGTCAGAGATCATGTCCTTAGAAAAATTGAAGCAACGGGACTCAAGGCCCGTCAGAACAAACTCTCCCCCAACTGGGAAGGACCTTACATTGTCACCAGCGTGGTTAGAGAAGGAACATATCGCCTTGCCAAGCCAAGTGGTGAACAGCTCAAGCATCCGTGGCACGCCAATCATCTAATGAAGTATTATTTTTGAGATCGTCGTAACCCCTCAGCGCCCTCAGGACACCCTTCTAGTGGTTCTTTATCTAACTGTCGAAAGAAGTTTTTGAAGTTTTTAGAAATTTGTATGGGATGGACTATAAATCCCGTTAGTTTAAAAAGCGAGTAGGAGAAAATTCAATGTAAGGTCGTTGTCGACAAAAGTTATCAATGAAACTCGTCGCTTTGAACATTCTCTACAAACTCAAGAAACTTAGATCGGTTGGAGCCATAACTTCGACCCCTACAATCACTTTGATCAAAGTATAAAGATCAGTCGAAGCCAAGACTTCGACACTTACACCCACTTCAGCCAAGTATAAAGGTTAGACGAGGCCAGACCTCGTCGACTGCTATAACGGAATAAGACGACTCGTCTGTAGAATCTTGCCTACGAGCGAATACCTACAGACTTTCGCACTATTCCTACGAACCATTGAGAAGTTGAGAAAACACGAGTATGAACAAGGGTCAGTCACTTTAGGACGACCCATGTTTTGGTCATCACTTACGACGGCCATTCACACTTGTCCTCAAACTTACTCGTCTAACAAAGTTATCATGCTATCTACGTTAACATACAGATTAACAAATAGAAAACAAAGGCATTGAATAACCAAAACGTTAAACAAACTGTACGACCCCCTCTAAACTACGAGGAAACTGGCCAGTTACATAACCAAAAGCTAAAAATTGTTTAAAGCATTGTTTAAAACCACCAAATCAGGGTAAAATATTGTTTACGACATTACAAACCGTCTCAAGAAAAATAAATGATCACTGTTGGTCGTTGGCATCAGCTGGAGGCAGGTCGGGATCAGGGCCGTCTTCAACAAAATGGGCGTAGTAAGCATCAAAGTTCCTTGGCTCGACGGCAGAGACTGGCCACTCGTCTTTCCCTTCCTTCACGTCATCTTCCCTGATGATGAGTAGATCGTTGTCATTGAAAGGGACGAGAGGATGAACCGAACGAGCTTCTTCATCATAAGACTCATCGGTGCAGAGGTCGGCCAGCTTCCTCGTAGAAAGCAGATCCTTCGTCACCGGATCCACAAGAAGCCGCCTTGCCATATGCTTGGCCCCGTCTTTGAAGAAGCCTTTAGCCTTCTTTGTGATCAGTTGGAGGCATTCATTGCTCTCCTTAAATTCTTTGACAGCATCCAATTTGGCTTGGGCCAGGGCAGCATCGTAGTCCGTCTTCATCCCTTCAATTTGGGCACGAGCGGAGTCAAAGTCAGCAGTCATCTTCTTGAGCTTATTCTCACAGACACGAAGGCCATTCTCAAAAACCTTCGAATCAGCCTCGGCCTTGGTTTTCCCTTCCTTCAAGATGTTGACCTCCTTCAAAATTTCATTTTTCCGAGTCATTAGAGACTCGTAGGCAACAGTTAGCTCGCCTACATTAGTCTCAGCTTCTTTCAACTTCTGCTCAGCCGTCCCTTTGTCACCGACGGCCTGGTTGCTCGGCATCAATGCATGCCTTAAAATCTGCCGTCATGGCATCCATCATCGACATCATCTGCATTGACATGGTCATTATTGTTACCATTATAAAACGACGAGAGATGCATGAAGAGCGCAAGACCAAATTACCTCCGTCTGGATCAGCCCGAAGCGAGCATGGTAGGTCTCAGGCTTGAGCTTGGCTTCCTCATCTGGCGGACGACATCAACATCCCTACCCCGTTTGATCAAGGCCGCCCCCAAGATGAGAGGGGGTCCACTTCTGGACAAGTAAGGAGTCCCAGATACCTGAGTAACTTTAGCATACTTGATTGCCATTTCCATGGCCTGTTTCCTGGTTAAGGCTCCAGAGGACGAGCCAGGGGTTTCAGTCCGCGGAGTCGAGGGGTCGAAGGAGCTAACAGGGTCGTTGGCGGCTTTCTTATTTTTCTCCCTATCTCCTTCAGAGCCAACCGGATGATCTTTCCTTTTTCTGGAGGCATGGCCGACCCCCTCACGCAATTCAGGATTCGAATCTTAACTTCGCACCGTCTCCACAACGACGTGCTCGCCCTCGTCGGCTACGACCATCTGATTTCCAACATTGGCATCCACACTTGCGTCGATCTCCGTCCCCGCTGCTCTCTCAGGCGCGTCCACAACAGCCTGACGACCTCCAGTGTTGAGCCCCCCAACAACGGGCTCCCTCTCAATCATAGGAATGGCGCCCCTAGTGTCTTTGGGAAGCTCATCATTCCTCGTCGTCATCTTCGCCTGACGATCAAGTATGGCGTTGGAGGCAGCCCTATCTTTCTTCTTGGAGCCCCTGTCATTAGCTCGGATTGCTCCACTCATTATCCTCGCTTCGATCTTGTCAACGTCGTCTTGAGTAAGCACTGCAAAACAGAGAAGCAAAAAGTTAAGTTGTTGCTTACGACGAGACAAAAGACAAATGTATCAGAATAAAAAAAGCAGTAAGAGCCCAACCCCCAGTCATTTCGAGGTTGGCACAACAATCTTCCGGACGACCCAAACGTGCCGCCGCGCAAGTTACACAATTCTCCTCCCAGGCCAACTCGTTGTGAACGACCCAAACAGGATAGCGGGCATCAAGATTGATTCTCACCAAAGGTTTGGGCCCCATCGACGGCTTAGACATCATGCCGGCCCTGATGTATCTCCATTGGAAAGCCTCTATATCCTTGTATGAGACCCATCCGAGGTCCAGCAAATCATCAATCTTCTTCTTCAGCTCGTCGGCCCACGGAGCTTGAAACACATACATGTCCTCAACCATCTTGTTGCCCTCCGGGAAAGGAAACTGCCACCCTACTCGGCTTTCCACCAATATCATGTGGTTTTCCCAACCATAAACCTTGTTCTGAGTATCCAAAAACAAACTTCGAACATTCCTGTTGGAAGCCACACTAACTACGGATTTCCCTCGTAGAGTGGTTCTGGTCGTCCTGTAGTATTGGCGGAAGACTTTGTTACATGGCTCGTAGCCAAGGAATCTACACACCACGATAAAGCAGGAGAGAGTTCTAACGGCGTTGGCGCTGAGCTCCATGGGCACACAAGCTGAATCCTCCAAGAATTCATTAATGAACGGGTCAAGGGGTAACCTCAATCCAAACTCAAATTGTTTGTAAAAAAATGCCACCTTTTCCTTGCTAGTCAGATAGGATTGACGACGAGGCTCATACTCAGCCAGACTAAGGTGCTCAAGCCTGTACGTCGAAGCTTGAACTCTGAACGAGCCTCGTAGGGCATCAATCATTTGCTTCCCAACGTCTAGCCTCCTGAGCACGATTTTGGGGAGAGCCCATCTCCCTTCTACCCCGCCACCAAAATCTCGTTCGTTGCTCCCGGCTCTTACACTTGTATGGAAGGCATCGACTATCTGAGTACCCCCAGCGCTGGTGCTAGCCTCGTTGATGTCTGGGTTTGATTGGTTGGGACGACCGTCGTGACCCATTGCTACAAAACAAGAAAGAGCAAGGGAATCAGTCCTAATATCCTGAGGTGACGACCTATCTAGAGGCAACCTAGATTCTCCTGAGACCAAACTCCTAAGCGAATCACGACGGGAAAGGGAGTAGTTGGCTCGTATGTGATTAGGTAGGTCGTTCATTGACCTGAAGGGCGTTATCATTGGGTCGTTTTCCTCAAATTCCCCAAGAACCTCACCGACTGGAAATTCCAATGGCTCATTCTCAAATCCAAATTTTACCAAGATTGAGGAGCATTCAGCCAAAGGAATCTCTTTCCAAATGCCCCTAGCGCATTTGTATACCCTTTGATTTAACCCAAAGCCAAACTTAACCCCTATCTCAAAGCTTATAGTTCTGGGCCCCATTAAACAAATTTCTAAACCCCAAAGAAAAACCCAGAAAACAAAGAACAATCAAAGGGATTACCTGAAGAAGGGGGAGCAAAGGCGTTTCCCGATGAGTTTTCCGGTGGATTTAACGGCGGCAAGTCGAAGAAATCCCTTATCCACGCTACAGGATTGCCTAAGGGTGGTGAAGCCAGAGCAGTCAGTATCGCCGGAAAACGTTTGCACGGTGGCCGGAGTACTTCTTACTGGTTGCCGGAAATCTCTATCTGCTAAATGCTCTCAAAGGATTCTGAAGCGGAAAGTTTGAAATGGAGGAGGGGGGAGGCTTTTATACTTGGGGAAGATGAAGGGTTTGTACCTAGGGAAGCCAAATGACGAAATGATGAGAAGCATTAAATACCCACTGTGATTTCCGAGGGGAATGTCCCATCATGGGACGCGTGTCAATAAATGAAGGAATCCTGGTCATCCACGTCATCAGTGCTGACGTCATCATAATTCAAAATTTCAAAACTGACGGTCGTACGGATAACCCTAAGATAAAGCGCGAACTCCTGGCCCGTCAAGACGACCCATGAGTTGGGGGCCACTGAACGGGATGTTTCGTGATGGGCCGGGCCCAATACATATCTACGAGCTACGGGCTACCTAGCCCACCAATGGATCAAGATCAATGAAACCCATCAAGGTTTAGAGACATGGCCCGTCGATACGCTAGATGGCGGTCGTCGCCAATGAGCGCCCAAACCCATCTAACGACGACCCTTCTCTTTACTAGCCAGAATCCTTTCCAGCGTAGAACGACGGTCGTCGCCATTGAGCGATCTGACTCGCTCGTCCACTCGCTCACCAAGTCTTGATAAGGCGACGATCCTCCCGGACATACAGCTCCAAGGTCGTCCCTTCACTTAGCTTCCTCAATAAGCTTGATTAATTAGCTATATTGGGGTAAAGTCAGACCTGACACCAAGACAATCTGTGCGTGCAATCATGGAAGCAGTAGTAATGCCAAAAAATGTGCAGGTTGACTTTCCTTTATAAGCCAAACTACTTATCCGTGTCAGACACAACAGTGTCCTCATTTAGGCGAAGCAATCATGGCGTGACACGTGTACGCCTAGGGAATCAGGATGATCCAACGATTGGCAGCGACCCAATCCAACGGTTCAGATGAAAACCCTAATATCACCTCATCCACTATAAATATGGGAGCAGAATCATGGACTAAGGTAATGCTTATTTTGCATGTTCACGTATCCACACATTCTCCATATTATTTTCACCATTTTCCAGTCCATACGCTGATTCTCACGCCAAAGGGGCTTGCCGGAAGACCCCCGACGCAGTTTCACGGTTCTTTTCTTGTGGTGTGCAGATCACGAAGTCAGCTCAATCATTCGCTGGACACAATACCTGAGCCCAAACATATTCCTGCACCATCAGTCCACATACTGATTCAAGAAGGTTACACTAACCTTCAGTAATGTTTGATTTTATTGTCAAAAAATAGAGGCTGCAATCTTACAATGAAGATAAAGCACCTTTATTAACTTACAATCTTACAATGAAGACCTAGTTGATGATTGATGATTCTGAGAAATATCATTTACATAGTTGAATTCGCTAAGCAATATTGGCAGAATTTTTACACATTTCTAAGTCAACCAGTTTTTAATTCCATGGTAAACGAAGGCACTATCAACAGTGTGTGTGTATGTGTGTTAAGAGTGACCATAGTTATTAAAGGCGAAAGGCAAGAGGTCGGCGAGAGGTACTTTTCGAGGCGAAAGGCAAGGGGAGAGGCGGGTAACCGGAAGGCAAGCAAGGCGAAAAATATTTTATAGGGAATCTATGTATTATATGTGTGTGTGTGTGACACTGTGTGTATTTGTTTAGGTTATTGTAAGAAATTTCAAAGAATGTCAACACACCAATACATCAACTAAGGTTTAAAGTTACGATTAAAATTTTAAAAGAATATGCATTTAATATTTAATATATATTATTTTTTCTTACGAACAAAAAAAAATTAAGAATTAAGAATTAAACATTACAAATATAAATTTTAAAATTGGAAATTGGAAATTGAAAATTGAAAAGCAAAGAGAGAGACTGCAACCAGGAACGGTTATTCAACCTAAAACTAATATTGAAATAGGAAAAAGAGAGGCGGGAAACTTAATAAAAAAGTCAAGCATAGAAACGGAGTCGTAATAGAGGGGAGCACTTGATGAATTAGTGGATAAGGGCTTCTCATCGAGTTAGGATTTCTTATCGAATTAGGGTTTCTTTCAGCTTGGGTTCTAGCAACTTAAAGAGTACTACGCAGACTGAGAAATGACACAGTTTAGCACCTAGTACGACTTCATCAAAGGCGGACACCTCTGCCTTCTCCCCTCTCGCCACAACAACGAAAGACCTATGTCTTGGCAAAAAAAGGCATGCAGCCAACTGCCACAATACCAAAAGGTGGCCGACCGTAAAACCGCCAAAAGGAGTAGCGGAGTGACGCCACATGCAACTATGAGAGTGGCTCAGCGGACAAGGTTCCAGATATCAAAACTGTAATAACCCAAAAATTTTCGAGGATTATTTGGTAAATTGTTAAATTTTCAATTAAGCTTTTAGAGGGACTAATAATTATATTGAAGTCCTAGGAATTATATTATGTGGGTTAAATTATTTAGATGAGTTGGGCTTTGGTATTGGGCTTAGGTTTAGTAGAACCCTTTTATAAATACTCACTTTTAATAATTGTTTTAGTAATTAAATTGTTTCTTTAAATTAAATTATTTGAATTACCTTTTAAATAAAAGGATTGGAAGTAATGGGCATGAGTTATTATTGGACTAGAAATTGTGGGCTTGTTTTAATTGGGCTTGAGTAATTTGTGGGCTTAGGAAATCTAATTAGACTAGGATTAGAAAACCTACATATATAAATTCCTTTCTTAACCTAATAACCCTCATTAATAAAATCAATTAAACAAAGAAAAGAGAGAAGAGGGAGGCGGCACTTAGAAACCGAAGAGAGAGAGAGAGAGAACGTGAGAGAGAATGTGGTGATGTGAAGCTGGAAGAAAAAGGCTAAGAAGACCAAACCAAAACCAAGGTGAAGTAATTCGTTTCGTCTAATAATTATTGTTCTTAAATTTAAAGCCTATAAAACCCTAGAAACTCTTGAGATTAGATTGGGGTTTTTATTATGAATATTGTTGATTAATTAAGAATTAATTTAAGGACATTATATTGATCGGATCATTGATTAATTGAAAACCTAATATTGATTAAGATTGGAAAGCATGTTAAGTAAATTAGGTTGGACCTAATATGCATGCTAGGGTTTATGATGATTGAAATTAGGGTTAAGTGTGTGTCTTGGGTGTGTGCCGTGTATGTGTGTGTGTGTTGTGTAAATATTTTTGAGGTTAAAACTTGTTTACAAAATTGTTTTGATTAAATATTTCAATGTCAAAAAGGTTTGATTTTGAGTAAAAGTGTTTTGGTTAAAAATCTAACAAAAGGTTAAAAAGCTGAAAATCAGTTTGTTAAAAGCCTAGGGACTAAACTGTAAATTTTGAAAGTCGAGGGACTGTTTGGTAAAAATCTGAAAGTTGAGGGACTGCTTTGTAAAATCTGAAAGTTGAAGGACTGTTTTGCAAATCTCTGAAAGTCAAAGGACTTCTTTGTAATTTTAGAAAGTTAAAGGACCTTTTTGCAATTATGAAAACTAAAGAAACTTTTCTGGAAATAAGAAAACTTAAAGGGACCTTTTTGAGAGTAATGAAAAGTCAAAAGACCTTTAGAAAATTATTTAAAAGGGGAATTGATCCTAGAAACCCTAGGGATGTTTTGGTAACATTATTAGGATATTAGTTAACCATAAAAAGGAGTTAAGTAGAATAACGCATAGGTTAACCAAGTGGATTAAAAGGATTAAATGTACTAACTAGATAGAAGTTAATTGTACCTAAGGTTGAGATTTCGCTTTGCATGATTGTAGATTCGTGCGCGTGGAGCATTTTTGAAAGTACTAAGCAACGCTAAGGTAAGGGATTATACATCTTTAAGTTAATTGATTTCCGCTCCGTTTCATTATTTAGGCTTCCGCATATTTCTTGGCGATGTACGTTCTTTGACACGTAAAAGCTGACCTCGCGTCAGTATTTGTTTTGACTCCCTCGGTTACCGTTAATTGCTAATCTTTTGCTATTCGTTTGCTTAAATCGTTCTTTGATTTCGAAAATACGGAAAGTTTATTGTCTTTGTGAAAGTTCGTATTTTTGTATACAATAAGTTTTGATAGGATATAATTTTGTTCCATTAATGATCACTGAGTTAGACAACCTGCTTCGGCGGGGTATATTTGATAATTTGGCCTTCGGGCAAACTTAGTTCACCGCCTCAAAGTAGTGGCGGGGTGTTCCGGATACACTGTTTAGGACTCTGCGGAGTCAACCTTTGTGCCCTTTGTGGGATTTCGAACCCTTTGTGGGTATTAGTGCTCTTTGTGGGCTTTTGTTCCCTTTGTGGGATTTTGGTTTGATAAGGTCAGTGGACCATTTATGTGATCATGATGTCTGTGAATGATTTGATTATCTACCGCTGGTATGGGACAGTTGTAGATAACTAGATCATTCGAGTCAACTTTGTTCAGCTTATCAGTCCTTTGAAATTCCTAAAAAATCTGTGAGTGGTTTAGTTAGTTAAAGCTGGTATGGGACAGTTTTAAATGAGTAAACCATTTGAGTCAATTTGAATCGATTTCGTCATCATTTGAAACTCCAAAATATTTGTCAACTCAGTTTGTGAAACCGTTGAGATTTTGAAAGACATTTGGTTTGAGATTTGGTAAATAACTATTTTGAATTTGTGTTCTGTTATGTATTCGATTGTTATTGGAAATTTGTATCGTTTGATATTCCTTCAGGTCAACTCCTCCTTAGTAATTGGAGGGGTTGTATATGAACTTACTGGGCATTGTTCGCTCACCCTTTCATCTTCTTTTCTTCCAGATTTCATATAGGAAGAATGTGAAACGGTTCGGGAGCACTTCATGAGGAGTTCAAGGATCGTTTAGTTTATTTCATTTTAGACTCTTTAGTCAGCTGTTTCAGTTATTTGAGAGTTTGTAAGACTTTAAGGATTTTGTTGAGCTAGTGGATTGTACTAGCCGTTGAAATTGTTACCGTTATCCGCATTTGAGTTATATTCAAATTGTGGTTAGTGTTTGAATTATGATTTTAGTAGCCGTTGGAGGTTATTTTATTATCAATTAAGTATCATTATTGTTGTGGAAATTCGGGGTCGTTACAAAAACAAGGAAGCTGAAATGACTGTGTTATTAGCTTTAAATCTTCCTTAACACATGGTACTAACACAAGATCATATCATAAACTGCTGACTCCGAAAAAAAAAAAAAAAAGGAAGCTAATTTGGATATTGATATTGCCAAATAGAAGTAATCTTTAGCACCATATATGGTACTTGCCCACAATCTTAGATGCAAGACATACCTATAAAATAATACAAAACCAGCAGAAGAGAGGTGAGAAAATCATCAATGTACTGTTGCTGATGATAAAGCACCTGCAAAGTTCCATTTCAGGAACGAGTCAAAGTCTGAAGACTGAAGGAAAAAACATATTATAGAAATTAGCGAAGAACATACAGGTATTTGGGTAAAAAGCGCGACGAGAGCACTCGACGTGAAACATAGAACAGAAACGATGGCCAATCCAGCAACCTGCAGAAAAAGACAAAGCAATAAAATAGAGGGTGATGATTGAAAATGAAACAGTGGTAATAAGTTTGACAAGAAATAAGGAAGACTAAGGGTGCTCAACATACGTCAAGTTGGGTTTTTTTGTGCAATAAAATACTCAAATAATTCTAAGGGCCTGTATGTATGGCTGATTTAGGACAATGCAGGATTCGACACTAGCAAGATTTTACCAGAAGGTGTTTGGTTAAAATGTTCTCTTTTGATTCTTTGAACAAAATAGATAACTCCAAAGGGAAAAATAACCAAAATCATAATCAAAACAAAACTAAATATATAAAGAGAACATTGTTACGATGCGTTCTGGACAGTAACAACATTCTCTCTGTCAAAACACCGTGCTATTTAAATTCGAACTCTGTAGAATAATGTATAATCAGCCAAACGTTTTGGAGCTCCCAGTTAACTGTCAAATTGGCAATTAAGTATTATAGCTGTTTACAGAGTTTTCCGTGAATAATAGACATGCAAATAAAAATGTGTACTTTATTTATGTTCACGGACAATATAGGCACTGGTGACTAGAGAGTGTGAATGAGGCTGAAAGATAGGTATTAAAAGGTAAGGACGCGAGCGAGAGAGACATGCACGGATTCTGTAGCTGAAGAATAAAAAGGGATGGATGCGTATTGAAAGGAAATGAGCTTGAGCAGTGATGAATGTGGTTTAACCATTCAAAATATATATTTCTAAGCTTATTTTCTATTCGAAACTTGGGGAATTTAATTTATTTTTTTAGTGTTTTATAAGTACAGGGGCTGGAGTGAAATTAGGCAGAAAAAGAGGAGAAAAGGTTGTTTTGAAAGTTCAGGGACCAAAATGCAAAATATTGGAAAATGAGGGACCAAAGTGCAAAAGATGAAAGTTCAGGGACCAAAGCCGAAAATATGAAGGAGCAAACGCTACAAATAAGGAGCGAACGCTCCAACATGGCAGTAACATCGAGCGAACGCGCGGCTTATTTAGGGCGACCGCGCGGACGGAAAACAGTGACGGATTTGATTACAGGGCAGCAGCTCCTAGCGTTTGTGACGGAAATTCTGTGACGGATTTGGTTCTGTCACAAGATTGAAGGCAGCTCCAAAGGAAATAGTGACGGATTTAGGAAGGATTTGGTGCTGAACCCGAATTTGACTTGGATTTTAGCAGATTTTGGTCAGATTTGGATTCTAATTAGAAATCTCTCCCCTCCCCCCCTCCTACTATATAAAGGACCCCTAGACTAGATTTTGCTATCTCTTATCATCTTCTTATCATATATCTTATTCTCCCTTCTCCTCTTATAAATATTAGATTAGGGTTTTTATTATTTTGAAAATTTAAGAATAAGGTTTATTTATTTTAATGATCTTTCAAGGCTAAATTTATTTGATTCGTGGATTGAGGTAAGTAATAATTGAATTATTATGCTATTGATTTAATTATTCCTATCTCTCTCTCTCTCATTCTTGTTCTCTCACATTATTCAAGATCATTCCTAGACTTCAATTTATGTTAAGATACTTTTGGCATTTGCATTCAAGGAATATATAAACAAGATAGAGATATTGGGGTTTTAATGTTCTTATCGACTTCACGGAAAATACTAACATCTTAACTCTATATTTTTGTAAATGAACCCAAGAATGAGATTGAATATCTTTTACATGATTTAAAAAGCATAAATAGACAATTGTTATAACCCCCAATCCATGAATCCCTTGTTTCCTTGTTTCCTTGTTATCTTTAATAATCAAACAAATCTAAAAACCCATAGGTTACTTTTACACCAATAAAATACACTTGTTTCATTTTAGTCTCTGTGTATTCGACCCTTACAAGTAAGCATAATACTACATTGATAAACTAGTGCACTTGCTAGGTAATTTAAATAAGAAGAGATTTCCTCCATTCCATCATGTTTATGGCACCGTTGCCGGGTACTTGTGTAGCGAACAAGTTAATTTTATTATTATATGTTTGGTCGACGTTCTTTGACTCCTACCTTGGAGTCATTGAACGACGACATTGATAAATTAGGTCGGCGTTTGAAATAGCTTGAATTAAAAGAGTGCAATCCCCTCGAAAGTGACCTAAATCATTCTACCATCGGGATAGAAGAGGAAAAATCCATGATTGCAATCCCACCGGCTCAAACTATGCAGGACTTTTGTCGTCCTAAAGTCGATGTCTCCATATCTTGTATTGTTCTAACGGAGGAGGCAAAAAACTTTGAAGTAAAGGGTCAATAATTTAACATGTTGCTTATTTTATCAAGGCCTAACGGCCGAATACCCTTTGACTTTCTTGCGTGAATATATGATGATATTATCTCACTTTCCGAGCGAAGCAGGTGTAACTGATAAACAAATAAGATTAAAGTGCTTCCCCTATACTCTAAAAGGGGCGGCCAAGACATGGTTTATGATGTTAACACCTAGAATCATAAGCATGTAGGATCAATTGCATGATGTGTTTTTACAAAAGTATTATCCCCATCCCACGTTATCTAATATGAGGCAAAAGATTATTGGATTTGCCCAAAAATTAGGTGAGCCTTTTCATGAAGCTTGGAACCGATTTAAAATGATGTTAGTGTAATGTCTCCAACACAATTTTCCCTTGACATTGTTAAATCAAACTTTTTATAACAAAACCCCCCAAGAGACTCACGCTTTGTTTGATATGTTGGGTGCTAATTCCCAACAAAAGAGTACAAGGGGCAAGGCTAGGGGAGTACATGAGTTAGAGGCTAATGATAATTTGGTCAATCAAGTATCTCAATTGATTGCTATGTTTAATGATAAAAGCACCTCTCTTGGTGCTAATGTTGTGCAAGATGCTTGTCTTATTTGTGGTCTCCATACTCCTGATACTAACTTTTGTCCTAGTGGCGCACAGTTTATTTCTAATGACAAGCAGGTACATGCACTTAATGGATACAACCCAAGGCCTCCACAAAATAATCCATATATCAACACCTACAATCCGGGGTGGAGGAATCATCCTAACTTTTCATGGGGTGGAAACCAAGGTAATCAAAACAAACCCGTACATACTCCATCACCCCAAGGGCAGTTTGAGACTAAGAAAGAGCCTTGGGTTGAGGCTTTGAAAAGAATGAGGTTGGAGCAACAACAAGAAGCAAGGCAACAAAGTGCCGCCATTAAAAAGCTTGAAACTCAAATAGGGCAAATTGCTGAATCTCTACAAAGTCATAAGCCCAAAACTTTTCCGAGCCAATGACATCAAGTAATGGCCATATCTACACAACGGAATGGCAAATTGGTAAGTCAAGAGGTTAGTTCTCCTTCATCTTTTTCTTCTCCTAATTCTAAAGAAGATGTTGAAAAGAGCACATGTGGATTGGGGAGAAATCCAAAGATACTTATATACCCCCAAGCTATATGTACCACCGGTGCCCTTTCCCGATCGATTGATGAGACATAAGATAGAGAATCAAATAAAATAGTCGACGGATATGTTCTCCAAAGTAAGCATTAACCTCCCTTTGCTTAAAGTTATTGGAAACATTTCGGCCTATGCAAAAAATTTCAAAGAAATAAACTCTAAAAAGCATAGATATGAAGAAAATGAGATGTTGATCACGGGAGAAATTGCGAGTGCCACAGTCCGACAAGACCTCCCACTTAAACAAAAGTACCCCGGAAGTTTCACAATTTCTATTACTATGGGGGATTCTATTGAGGTGAAGGCGATGTTAGATCTTGGTGCTAGCATTAATGTATTGCTATACTCCACTTATTTGAAATTGGGTTTGTCTGAATTGAAGCCTACCACAATGATCCTTCATCTAGCGAACCGTTGATTTTGTGGTGTTGGATATGGTGAATGGGGGAGGTAAGTGTAGTGAGGCTACCATTTTGCTAGAACGTCCCTTCATGGCCACAACTAATACTATTATAAGCGTGGGGAATAGGAAATTGTCTATGATGTTAGCTGATGAGAGGATTGAGATCCGGATTGATGGTATGATGAGGGGGAAGCTTGTGAATTCTTAGATGATATAGAGGAGAGTGATTGTGATAAATTGGATAGGAGTGACAGTGAGAATTCTAGTGATAAAGTGGACGTCCACGATAGGGCTAGTAACAACAAGGCCGACAAACACTCTTTGATTGACGGACCATATCACCCCCTACACCGACTTCACAAGGAGTCGGTGTCAAAAGTAAAATCATTTTTTCCTCTAAAAGTAGAAAGTGAAAAATCATTTGCTCAAATTGAAGAATGCTATTTTCTTAATATCTCTGATTCTTTTATTGCTAATATTGATGATCAAGATAGATTCTCTCATATGTTTTTTGAGGAAGATGAGGTGCTTGATGTCCGTGAGACCAAGGCACCAAATGAGTTTGGGGGAGAGACCCGCATGAAAAAGAAGAAAAAGAAAAAGGTCAAAAAGAAGGCCACAAAAATTCCTTGGGCTCCACCCGAGCTTATAAAGAATGGTACATACATGTGAAAAGTTGTAGGCGTTTGTGCCTGTGAATGTGCGAGGTGGGCCAAGGGACGAAAAGCTAAGGCCAAGGAAAAGATGGCCACTTTCAATCCCATTTAAGTGGGACTACGGTCAGGCCCAACGACCTTAACCAAATTCACTTATTGGGAGACAACCCAAGTAAATATGTTTTATATGCTTTATTTTGTTTTATTGTGTCATATCATCATTTGAACCCAATGCATGTTTTAAAAGTACATAGCATGTTTTGAGTTTGGGGGTAGATATCTCTCTGAGTTTGTGGGTTTATAGGGCAGTGTATAGTGTCACCCTCCAAAATAATAGAAAAATTTTAAAATTTTGTTATTTTCATATTTAGGGAGTTGGCAAGAGTCGATGATGTGAGAGTGTTTTAATTTTAAAATATCAAGTGTTGTTATCAATATGGGGATATAATTATATTGAAACATGTAAAGTATGATTACTCCACCTTTCACGTCCATATTATTTTCTTGACCATTGTTACCTATTTAGGAGACCTTTATTGGATCAATTTGGCATTCTCGGGGTCCGTATAGCATGTTTGCATGACTGTCAATAACACATCAATTAGCCTATTAGGGAAGTGATATATGACTATTTTCTTTGAACCCTACTTGTGAGCCTTTAACTTTCTAGTCACTTGTAAATTTTCCGCTAGAACCCCTTTTGATCTTTAAAAAAAATGGAATCTCTTACAATGTGAGAAGTTATCTTAAACAACCATTCGCATTCTTTTGTATCTACATTAACCTACCCTTTAAACTTATACATTATTTTCTCACTTTTTCAAGAAAGTGAATTAGGGAATAAATGAAAAATTGTGGGTTGTGTTTGGGAAATCAATGGTGAGTAGAAAGTGGTCAACAACAAAAGAAAGAAAAGGATCATGTTATATATTGAAAAGAAAGGCTTGAGTAATTTATTGAATGCACATTATTCGTGATATATTTGTGCAAAGCAAAGAAAAAAAATAAAAGAAAAAAAACAAAGAAAAGATTGAAAAGTCTTGCCCTCTCTAATATTGAAGTGGAAAGTGGCCAAGAATAAAGAAAGGTGATCAACCCCATATGTGAATTATGCAAAATTATAAGTATGGGGGTTGAATCAATGGTTTGGCATGGATTGAAGTGATAAATTTAAAGTGAGGATGTATTATGAAGACTTCCTAGTTTCACTACTTGACTTCGTATTTCCTTATCTTCTTTTGGAATCGTGAACTTAGCCCGCGATTTTGCGATACGTTACAAGCCATAAACCCATATTTGATCCCTAAATAGTAGCCAGGTTGACGGTTTTGTTTAAACATGCATACGAGTTTCCTTGTGCAATTTCATTTTATTATCATTGATTTAGATCATTACACAAGTAACCCTATAAAATATCTTACTTTGGTAATATTGATCTCTCATATTTCATTTATAATATTATTAGCAAGTGGAGAATTGTAAGTTAGATACATTAATGTAACCATAATCCCATGTCCATGATAATGCTTGTAGATTACGTGTGTTGTAAGATCTGAGACTTGTTGTGGCAATAACTTATTATATTAATTGAACAATTCAAAAATATTTTCATTTGCTTTAATTAGTTATTTTTATTTTGTTTTTGTTTTTGTTTTACTCAGTAACAAGCAAAAGATAAATTTGGGGCTATTTGATAAATGTGATTTTACCCATTCAAAATATATATTTCTAAGCTTATTTTCTATTCGGAACTTAGGGAATTTAATGTATTTTTTTAGTGTTTTATAAGTACAGGGGCTGAAGTGAAATTAGGCAGAAAAAGAGGAGGAAAAGTTGTTTTGAGAGTTCAAGGACCAAAATGCAAAATATTGGAAAACGAGGGACCAAAGTGCAAAAGATGAAAGTTTAGAGACCAAAGCCGAAAATATTAAGGAGCGAACGCTCCAACATGGCAGTAACATCAAGTGAATGTGCGGCTTATTTAGGGCGACCGCGCTGACGGAAAACAGTGATGGATTTGATTCCAAGGCAGCAGCTCCAAGCATTTGTGACGGAAATTCTGTGACGGATTTGGTTCCGTCACAAGATTGAAGGCAGCTCCAAATGAAATAGTGACGGATTTGCGACGGATTTGGTGCTGAATCCGAATTTGACTTGGATTTTAGCAGATTTTGGTCAGATTTGGATTTCAATTAGAAATCTCTCCCCCCCTCCTACTATATAAAGGACCCCTAGACTAGATTTTGCTATCTCTTATCATCTTCTTATCATATAACTTCTTATCTCTTCTTCTATTATACAAATTAGATTAGGGTTTTTATTGATTCAAGAATAAGGTTTATTTATTTTAACGGTCTTTCAATGCTACATTGGCCATTGTTGAGAAGATTAGATTTAATTGAGGACTACACGAAAATCAATGAATTTAGATTTTTATGTTCATGTGTTCTTAATTGATTCTCTTGAATGTTGATATTGACTTCACGGAACATATAAACAAAAGAGAGATATTAGGGTTTTAATGTTTTTATCGACTTCACGAAAGATATTAACATTTTAACTCTATATTTTTGTAAACGAACCCAATAATGAGATTGAATTTCTTTTACATGATTTAAAAAGTATAAAGAGACAATTGTTATGACCCCCAATCCATGAATTCCTTGTTTCCTTGTTATCTTTAATTGTTTTATTTTGCTTTCTTATGATTAATAATCAAACAAATCTAAAAACCCTTTGATAACTTTTACACCAATAAAATACACTTGTTCCACTTTAATCCACGTGAATTCGACCCTTGCAAGTATGCATAATACTACATTGATAAACTAGTACAATTGCTAGGTAATTTTAATAACAGGGAGATTTCCTCTATCAAGCAGTAGTGTGGAAACAAAATTCTGGAGTGCTTCAAATCCAAGTGACATTGTTGACAGTCCCGCTTTTATTATTTCTTGTTTCTTTTCCCATTTAGTTTAAATGCAGCCCCTAAAAGCTACTAACTCTGTTCCAAAATGAATGTCCAAAAAATTATCAATTTGTTCTTGATCAAGAGCAAATTTTTTAAAAAAATGGACATTCGTTTAGGGACGGAGAGAGTAGAACTTACTTTGCAATGTTTTAGCCCATATATGGACTTGAAAAAACTAATCTCTAGGTCTTGGGGTTAAGTTGAAGGTCGACCGGCCTTAAACTATGCTTAATAAAATCGGTATAGTGGATACGACTAAGCAATTAGAGTAGCATTACAGAAATTTTCATACGTAAGAGAGTTCTTGTATATTTATTTAGGAGACGGTGAACTAAAGAGAACTTGACAAAGTACCTTCCACATTTCAGAAGAAGCCCTCTCGGATCGTATTTTGCGCATTTTCAAGAACAATACAAGTCCTGAGTAGGAAACCCAGATAATAAGCATCTATAGAAATGGGAAAACCTCAAGCAGTAAAATACACACAAGATACAATGTAATAAACTATTTACAATAAAGATAACCATCCATTTTCTAATAAAAGAGTAATACTATAATTCACCATAAAAAGGTAGGAGTTCCTGTCTCTATAAAGGTAATATTAATAATTTAGGGACTGATGAACCTTCCTGTCTCTATAAAGGCATTATTAATAATTTAGTGACTGATTAACATATTCTTTCCCTACCATGATTCATGCCATTTTTTATTCAGAACTTGTATTCTCCGATTTTATCATTTTTGGTTTGGATAACAATTAACAAAGAAAAGAAATGAGAAGACCTCCATATCCTTGCAACAGAATTGACATTCAGTGATATTCCAATACCAAAAACATCTAAAAACTACATGTCCGCACTTAAGAATCACAAGGAATACTGAAAGGTGAAATTTGACATGTTGAGCAACTTATACAATTGCTTGCTCATATTGGAGGCGTCATTGTTGCCACCTAGTTCCACATCAGCTCATGCCAAGACATATAGTCATGAACTGGTTTAATACCCTTGTGATGCACAACTTTTTTAATCAGTTATAAAACATTATCATAACAGGATAAGTCCCAACATGAGATAGAACAAATTCAAAACTTGTGTGTGGAAAGTTTCAAGAACATCCACAAGAAAACTATGATTCGCTCACTTTCCCTTTCTGAGATAAATTTCAAACTGACATCTAAATATACTGTGAGAAGTTCTTAACCAACAAATTGTAACAGAAGGTACACCCATATTAAAATAGTATATTATCCGATCGGAAAAAGGTGCATCTAATTAAGATAAGCAAAGAACTTGTTACAATTCATCACTCAATGGCAGTTTTCAGATGACCAAATTCTGCTCATTTCAGATACTCTTGAGGGTTTCAGATATTGATTTAACTTCTCTCTAAATTCTGTTACAAGTGTTTCGAGACTGATTTAGTAAAAGTTGAAAGGTATGTCATATTATTATAGAAGTTGCAGATGTAATTATGCATACATGATGAGCACAAGGGATTGTAATTATGAACGAGTAGACTGTAAGAAACACTAGAGTTTGGAAATGGAGAAATGTTATGGTCAAATCATCTAGACCTTCCTATATGATAAGTATGTATAGTTATTTTCTTGAAAGAATACTAACAAACTCACATGTGTGTGATAGTGGGCATGTGAACAAACGGTATACAAATTTACCAGAACTTTTTTTAAAATATATTGACATGAGGATCAGGATCAAGGGGGTGCCCCATGCTCAAAGACTTGTTATGTGCTACTCAAAAAGACGAATCAGATAGCCCAGTCAGTCCCTGATGATTAGAACGATTAAGGCAGCATATAAAGAATGCAACTCCAAACGAGCATCACCAATTAAGTCTAAACCATAGGCAAGAAAAGAGCTCCACCAAATCAATCAGGGATTATTAACTCTTTATTCATTTGAGTCAAAAGTAAAGGCTAACTTATAAATCTTTCATAACACACAAGTCTAGTGACATTTTAAGGTTTTTTCCGGTGCTTTTTTTTTTTCAATTACACGCTCCTAGTAGGACTAAGTTTTTCTTTTTGCCATGAGAATATCAAAATAATCCATCATTGCAAATAAATATTTGGAAAATATTGGCTTTGGGGCTTTGTGCAATTTTGGGATAGCGCAATCAATTCTGAAGGTAGCCTTCCTCCCCTTGACACCCCTATCACACTATCTTCTAGGAAAATTATCATTGATTCCTTCACCTTTATCCTACATCCGTCAATATAACTTTCGGGAGTATTCTTCAGTATTGAAGCAGTTTGAAAAATCCAAGAAATACTGGCACAATTAAGGAGTTAATCAATAATTTTTTTTTAAAAAAAAAGGAAAAATAATAATTGTAAACATTAAGCCATGTTGACCAGAATGACACCTCAAAACATATACAGTAATTTATCTAGTCAAGTACTAAATAATGATTACTATAAGAATGTCTTGCAGCCCCATTCGTATACTTGAGCGGCCATGCAAGAACAAGCCATACAAGAGATCAAACTTGCCAAAAGAATGGTAAAGGTCAATGTTCATGCATAAAAACCATGTACAACATCCGGATTCTACTTGACGTAAAGTCCTCTGTTCCCAGAAGGGTACTATTTTGACCGGGTAAACATTATGAAAAGCTAATAGGCTGATCTTAATAGTTGCATTTGTTTTTACTTTCCACTTTTACCCTTTAAGATGGTGCGGATGAAAAGAACGTTCAAAAAGTAACCTAATGATTACTCCCTGGACACTGGGATTTATGCGTCCCTTCAATCTTCTTTCCAGTTTTTCAATATTATACCTGTTTCAAAATTCACCTAAAATAACTTCTCAAAGTTTACCAGATGTAATACCTCTCTATCGTTTGAAAATTTTTAAGCTTGGTTTGTTTAGTTTTAGCTCAAAGTTTTTTGTACATGAAAAGCCTCATATTAAAGGGAATGTAAGTCGTTTTAGTTGACATGAGTTCCCATCTGGTTTCATAGAATGCTCATGTTATTTATTGTTTTCTAGGGCGACGAACATTACTCTGTTCTCTTTCCTTTTCCATACAGAACAAAATGATATATATCAATAACAGTGAACAAACAACAAGACGGACAAGGAGCCCGTAACGAAGAAAGGAAGACAAAGAAAATACAAAAAAGATAAACTTTTGCTGAACTAACTGTTTGATTGGCATAATACTAGCAAGGAATGGCAAGGGCTATTGATAGGGGGCCACTGTTGCTTGTTAACTAGACTATGGACACATTTGCAAAAGTAACATGAATAGTGCTATTGATAGTGGGCCACTGTTTTCTTGATTGACACTTTTAATTACATTACAAACCTTACCACAAATTGTCAGATATTTTTAACAGAAATTTGTAAAGCGAATTCAAGTTCACAGAAACTTATGAATATTATATATCTATATATGTATATATATACATACATAGATATACATAGAGTAATAATAGGGGCACAAAATAGTCACAAAACCTTACTCACAAAATCCTAGGGTAATGATTTTATTGGTATTTTTAATTAGAGTGTAGCGGGTCCACTATCGATGCAACCAATAAAATATCGCCAACCCATTTTGTGAGCAAGATTTTGTGACTTTATTTTGTGCCCCAAGCATTGCTCATATACATCCATATTTATAAGACCTGTATTACCATTAGTTTCTATAGTCAGATCTAATAAATAATAACAAGCAGAATCCAGTGAGTACAAGAAACTTCTTCAAACTAAGAAAACTCACCGTAGCCTGCTAATGCTACTCCAAGTAAAAGCATTGCTATTGCAAAAAGATCTACATACACCTGCATGAAATGCATAGTTATTCTATGAGTACCACAAACTAGACCTAAATATATCTACTTTTAGACTTCAAATATGGAATATTACCATGGAAAATTTATAACATACTCTTTGGATAGACTGGTCATTACTTCTAAGACACTGATATATAGTAAACAAGACATTTATATCCAATGAGATACAGCTTGCACCTAAACCAAGCCTGAAGATAATTCTCCGCCACCAGGTTGGAGCAACATTTAATAACAAATTGTTATAAGAGATAACTCTCCTGTCTTAAGTTAGCAGAAAATACTATATCCCCAAGGAAATTCATTTGTTATCCACTCCACAAGACTAAATTTAGTAATCCGGAGTATTTCTTAGTGTCTCTTCTATTAGCAAAAGTATCAGTAGATTAATGATGTTGAAGAAGCTCACATAGAAGAAATCCAATATAGCGAGTGATAGCAAAATCTGAATGAAGATTGATTAGAGAACCAAATGAACAAGTAGAGTAGCCAAGGAATAAGAGAAGGCTTTCAGTAAGTGCTTTCCTTGTGATAAATCTCAAAACATAGACTCTCAAACTTTTATTAAAGATATTATCTATTCACTTTTGTAAAGCCTAAAGAGGCTATATTCTTAACTTCCTAAGTAGCCTCCTAACTTCTCTAAAATGTTAATGCTTACGAAGCCTTACAAACATAAGAATAAGACTTTAATAACTCAAAACTAAGCAAACTAACAACAAGTATCTAGCATTTTTCTAAGGGATCTTTCTTTTTAACAACATCAAGTAGTACTAATGGTAAGATGCTCAAACATCATACTTTTCTATGCCATTATTTCAAACATACAATGTGGAGAGGTGATCATTTGCTAGTTTTTTTCTCTAAAATATATTCTACATTTGGAAAATAAAATAGAAATAGCATCAATAGCCTCAATATCTATAGACTTGTACACCCAGAATATATTTAATATTTGTTCCAACTATGTTCTCGTACTAGCTCCTTGAAAGCAAAACATCAGATTTCTAAGTAATATTGCTACTTCCTAAATCTATTTATAATGGCTGCCAATGTTCCCGTACTAGCTCCTTGAAACCTTAAATGGTTTAGTGCTTTACTAATTGATGGTTGCAACTTCAGGGTAAGAGTTGGGGAAGAAAAGGATTATTAGAAGCTGTTAAAGGAATAACAATAATAGGTACCATAACTTGTATATATGAGCTACTCTTAAGAAGCTGTATCAAGCAAAGACAAATTGTCAATACAATTCTCAGATACTAAACACCAATAAGTCCTACCCTTGCCACAGCTGATGAATCGATAGGATTTCTTCCCATCCCAATCCAAATCAGCACAGCCGATGCCATCATCAAAAGAAAAATCAGCAGAGTAACCTGGAAAGAAAAATCACAAGTCAATACATCTAGAAAATCAATGTCAGCATCAAATAGCCATTAAAATGTCCAAATGTATTTCATAAGAGAGGAAAACCTGGTGCTACAAGAGCTCCCACTATGATTGGGATCCAAATGTAATTCATACATTCATGTGTGTGTGTGTGTCATGAGCATATTCGGTTTTGGGAAGATAATTGGATTGGCACCAATCCCCTGTGAGAGTCTGGCACTCTGGCTCTCTTTTGTTCCGGGTCTCTCTTTCACAATGCTCCTATTTTTGAGTTCCTTGCTAGGGCATAATTTTTTTCTGGAATTCGATCGAGAATCTCATGAGATGGAGGTGTTAATTGAAATTATTTCTGCTCAGAGAGTTTGGGAGGGTCCTGATAAGAGACTTTGGTCCTTAGATTCTCAAGGTATATTCACTTTTCACACTTTTCACATCTCTCATTTGGGTCAATATAACTTATTTTCCATTGTATGACTTTGTTTAGAAGTCAAAAGTTCCCTCGAAATATCTTTTGCATGGTCTTTAGTTTTAAACCGTTTTAATACTAACAATATTCAACAAAGAAGACGAGCTTACAAGGTTTTGTCCCCAGACATTTGTGTGGTGTGTTGTACTTAAAGTGAGTCTCATGATCCTTTTCTTGCATTGTTCAGTTGCTTGGAGACTTTAGAGTTGCTTGGAGACGTTGGTGAGCTGTTTTTTAAAATTAATAAGAAGAGAGTTGGATTAGCCCTTCAACGGTGTATGGATTCTAGCGCATTCGATTTTAGGGATTTAGTAAGGAAAGTGATTCCAACAAATTATGAAAGTGTGGGGTTTTGGGACGTTGTGGTGGATATAGATGGAACAGAAAGCTAGGATCTTCGAGAATAGGTAATTATCTTTTCAACTTCTCAAAGAGAGGATTTTTTTTCTTGCTTCTCTGCGGGCATCGACTATAGGAGCTTACTTTACATTAGTTTGGTAATCATAGATTATTTAGTCTACTTTACATTATATTTTCTCTTAATTTTTTTGTTTTTAGAGGACATCTTGTCCTAAATTCTTTATACTTTTCTCCATTCTAATATTTCTTCTATTTTTATCAAAAATAAATAAAAAATAATGTGCCTGTGATGTATACACTCACACACACAGTTACATGGACTCGCCTATTGTACCGGATCCACAAAATTTTAAGATAATACTCCAAATAAAGTGTAAAGGAGCCACACCCATACCCATGTTGTGTCTTGTGGAAACATGTACTTTGCCAAAAACTAAGGGTCGAGGAAGCACATATGTATGTATGTATCCATATATATTTATATATATAGAAACGTATCCGTCTCACCTCAATGGGGACTAATTTTCTTTTTGGTTTGTCCCACCTCAATGGAGACTGCCCAAAATGGCAAAGTTTTTATCTTATTCTTCCCACTCATCTCTTTCATACTTTACTTTTATACTCACAACACCAATCAACTTACTATTCTTCCACTCATTCTCTTTCCTGCTTTACTTTTCATACTCACAACACACCCTCCCACTGATTTTCTCTCCTACTTTTTCTTAAATCGTGTGCCCAAAATTTTGGTCTCCATTGAGGTGGGATGGAGGGAGTATATTATATGTATATGCTTACATACCTATGTATGTACACAGAAGAAGAGAAAGACAGGGAAAAGAAAACAATCAACATGATCATGACAGCAACATGAAAGGTAGACTTGGTCCGTTTTCATACCAAAATAACAACTTTTTGACGACTTCCAACTCGGATTCGAAAAGAGCAAAATCGTCTCTGACTATTCGCATTTAAATGTGGTTTATTCGTCTTCTCCAATAATGATTCTCGAGGACTACATCCTTCATCCTCATCTTCGTCATTAGCCTGATGGCATAGATCGACCCTGTATAACCATTACCAAAAGAAACATATGTTATACGGAGTACCTTATAATGAACTACAACTAAGTTCAATATCAGTTAAATCAAGTTACTAAAATTGAGGAAAACAGCTATTTAGGGTAGCATACTAAACAAAATATACAAATAGACTAGTGTACTTTTAATTTGACAAATATAGCAGCGCACTTTCATTGTTGTCTTCAATTATGAAAAAAAAAATATGGACGTCGTTAAAAAATATAATGGATTTGCAGATGTGGATGGACTAAGGCAGGGCCCGTCCTATGGAATTGGGGGCCTTATTCTTTTAGCGCCGACATATCATTTTACGATGACATTTTTTCGAATCTCTACTTGTCTTTGTCTTGTTTTGCCCCATCATAGTTCTTTTCATGTCTCTCTTTTTATCTTTCCTTAGGTTTTAGTCAGGTTTGACAGTTGGATCCTAAATTGAAATGTAGACTACAATGATGATTGGGGCCTCTTGTTAATAAAGAGATTGAGTTATGGACAACTTTTTGATTAGGTTGAGTTGATATTTGTTTATATTGAAATAATTGCAAAAGATTTAAAGAAATGTTGCACTATAATTTTAGCTATAATTGCAAAGAATTTAAAGAAATATTAAAATAAAGGGTTTAATGTAAAGTGACAATTGCAAAAAAAAAAATCTTAATAAAGGAATTAGGATTTGGATGGGGACAATAAGGCAAAGAATAAGGAGAGGAAAGAAAATAGTAAAAGGAGTAATTTGTTTTGGGCCCAAAAGAAAACTGAATTGTTTTGGGCCAAGAAGAAAGGAAGGGGAAAAAATGTTAAAAACAAGGTCTGAGGGATTCGAACCTAGGCAAGTCATGTTTTGCGGAATTTAAGCAGTTACTTTGACTGCTGGAACAAGAAATAAACAGTTGCCTTTATTTACAAGCTTTATTATTAATATTTCGGGGGCCCGAAGCGACCGCTTCCCCAGCTTACCCTCTAGGCCGGGCCGAGCCTGGACTAAGGTAGAATACTATTTTGTTATCTTTTTTAACAGCATCCATATTTTTTCTTTAATCGAAAATAAAGATGAAAGTAAGCTGCTATATTTGAGAAATTTTGATAGATAATGGCATTCATATAGGGTAGCGTATACATAAATATACAAACAGACTAGCATATTTGAATTGACAAATATAGCAACTTACTTTCATTTTTCGTCTTCAAGCTACCTTAAAGCCTTAAAGGTGACAAGTCAGCATTGACAAATAAGTTTTTCAACCATTTCTCTATTAATCTTAACAACATTAATAATGATAAATAATGACTAGTTGAGTAGGAATGTACCATGCCACTTGGCAAAAAGAAACTGATCTGGGGCAAGTAAAGATTTATAAAGAGAGAACAATGGACCTTCTAAGCTTATAAAACTATTAGGCACTATCAACTAGAAGTTCTTGTTCTTTCTTTTGCCTCAAGTAAGCTTTCCGGTCAATATAGGGCGGCATTGCCGCTTAAGTTAAGGCAGTCATCAGACCAGTGGGAAACTCAGATTGGCAGTTGGAGTGGTAAGTAACTAGTAACATTATAACAAAATAACAGATTGGAGGGAATAGTGCGATAATTTTATAAGCCTGTAGCAACTGCCCGTCAACTGAGCTTAATATTTAAGGGATGACATGGCCAATACATGTTTCATACTTAGCTAGTTAGCACCAGAAAATGGAAACTGAGTACATGAGTGAATAGATGCTATCCTTGGTTTGAAATCTGAGGACTGATCAAGATATGCCAACCCTGTTGTGCGCTTGGCCTGCAGATCAAATGCCGGAGAAGATTATGGGAGCAAAATGGGACCTACGTGGTGGACATCACGGTTTTAAGTTGAGGAAACTGGGGTTCCACATCAGAATTATATGAGAGGTGAGAGTGACATATAATGGTCGTGCATGATCCCATTTATGAGGTTGGACATTACAATAAACAACTACAAATGTGCCTGAGAACAGATGATATTATACCTAAAGTAACTAGAGCAACGTACTTCAGTTTATTTCATATAGGATGGTCAATAAGTCCTAAAATATACTCCCTCCGCCCCCAAGTAAATGTCCAATTTTCATTTAGGGGAGTAATTTTTACATCCATGAGAAATAGTATGGAAACGATCAGCTGCCATGTTCTATCGTTTTTCCAACTGTGATGCAGAAGATAAGCCATTGATTTATTTCAAATAGACAATTCCCTTTCAGTTGTTTTCTGTGTGGCAGATGGAACAAGGGATTACTGCTGCAGGAGTGTGTTCAAAGAAAAGGTTTCCAATAATGTAAACAAGTCATAGCAGGCTTAGCAGAACAATCAACTGTGTGGGGTTTGCAATTTGTATTTTTATTACTTTTTTAACATATCATTCGTTAATATTATACAGGAGATGAAGTTAGTTGAATAACTAATGAACTTAGAAATATTTGAAAAGCAAATACATACATTTTTCAAACAAAAAAAAAAAAAGCGAGACAACAAGGATTTTTTAATAAAATATAAAAATTATAAAATTTATTCTCTTTTAGAGGGAGTTGGGGGGGTGTTCAATGTGGCTGTTCCTGGTTGCTCTTTTTAAGTCTTGCAAATCTTGTTATTAGTTCACAGGTCTTGCTTTTACTTGCTCCAGTTCTTTTCCTCCTAAAATTAAGAATAATTTAATTTGGATAAACTAGTGCTACACCCGTGCGTTTAAACGCACGGATAAAAAACTATTTCAAAGAAAGTTAGAAATAATAGGAGAATTTGCTCTCCATAGAGCACGTCACACATCTATCCCTTTTATTTTTCCCCTTTTTCTTTATAGCAAGTCACTATCTTACAAATGTGAAATGACAAAATCGACAAAGTTTCCAATTCCAAAACTGGCTGTGAGCGGAAAACGAAAACGGAAAGCTTTCTTGAGAAATTAATGAGCTATGAAAAGTCTTAGTTAAGGAGCCATTTGGCGATGATTAGGCGCCCTAGGCGCGCCCAACGCCAAGAAAGCTGGTGTTCAAAAAGGAGCCAAAGGCCCCAAAATTTATACTATTTCATTTCCTAGCAATATGCTAAGGCCTCTCAATTTTCTAGCATTTCAATTCCTAAACGATGTGGGATTAATATCACATTTGGTTTTCAAATGCTAAGGCCTCTCAATATATACTACTCCATTTCCTAGCATTTCAATTTCTAGACGATGTGGGATTAATGTCCAATTTGGTTTTCAAATGCTAAGGCCTCTCAATATATACTACTCCATTTCCTAGCATTTCAATTCCTAGACGATGTGGGATTAATATCCCATTTGATTTTCAAATACTAAGGCTTCTCAATATATACTAAATGGAAAGCTTTTTGAGAAATTAAGGAGCTATGAAAAGCCTTAGTTAAGGAGCCATTTGGCGGTGATTAGGCGTCCTAGGCGTGACTTAGGTGCGCCCAACACCAAGAAAGCTGGTGTTCACTAAGGAGCCCCAAAATTTATACTATTCCATTTCCTAGCACTTCAGTTACTAGACGATGTGGGATTAATATACCATTTGGTTTTCAAATGCTAAGACCTCTCAATATATATTACTCTATTTCCTAGCATTTCAATTCCTAGACGATGTGGGATTAATATCTCATTTGGTTTTCAAATGCTAAGGCCTCTCAATATATACTATTCATTTTCCTAGCATTTCAATTCCTAGACAATGTGGGATTAATATCCCATTTGGTTTTCAAATGCTAAGGCCTCTTAATATATACCATTCCATTTCCTAGACGATGTAGGATTAATATCACATTTGATTTTCAAATGCTAAGGCCTCTCAATAAATGAACAGTTTTCTTGAGAAATTAAGGAGCTATGAAAAGTCTTAGTTAAGGAGTCATTTGGCAGTGATTAGTCGCCCTAAGTGTGACCTAGGCACGCCCAACACCAAGAAAGCTGGTGTTCACTAAGGAGACAAAAGGCCCCAAAATTTATACTACATTTCCTAGCATTTCAATTCCTATACGACGTGGGATTAATATCCCATTTGATTTTCAAATGCTAAGGCCTCTCAATATATACTACTCAATTTCCTAATACTTCAATTCCTAAACGATGTGGTATTAATATCCCATTTGGTTTTCAAATGCTAAGGCCTCTTAATATATACTAAATGTAAAGCTTTCTTGAGAAATTAAGGAGATATGAAAAGTCTTAGTTAAGGAGCCATTTGGCGGTGATTAGGCGCCCTAGGCGTGACCTAGGCACACCCAACACCAAGAAAGTTGGTGTTCACTAAGGAGCCAAAGGCCCCAAAATTTATACATCAAGAAAGCTAGTGTTTACTAAGGAGCCAAAGGCCCCAAAATTTATACTACTCCATTTCCTAGCATTTCAATTCCTAGACGATATGGGATTAATATCCCAATTGGTTTTCAAATGCTAAGGCCTCTCAATATATATTACTCAATTTCCTATCATTTCAATTCCTAGACGATGTGAGATTAATATCCCTCAGATTTCTCAAATTTTATTTCGAGTTATTAAAGGGGGTGTGTTTAGTAAATGAGTAATGAACCTAACCTCTATTTAGTCTCGGTTCTAGTTTGAGCAGGAAAATGGGGGGTGTGCTGAAGTGCTTTGCACTTCTGCCTTTATATAGTTATAGATAAGTACTTCCAATTTAAGATTTTGTAAGAATCTTATCTCGAGGCAAGGTCCTACGTTCGCACTGCATAGCCTAAAGACGGTCCGGGTATTATGCTCCCACCTGCTCCACACGTTTGGGGTATAATTTCAGAGTGCGATGCCCCCTCCTTCACCAAGAATGTTACAAAATACAAGAATAACAGATAATATATGAAGCAGGGATGCCTTAAACTAGAATTAGGCATCTCGACATTCTCAAATGCCTTTCGATTCCTTTCCTTCCATATTATCCAACACACTCCCGGGGGGCAACCTCCCATATAGGACTCCTTTTCGTCGCTTATAAAGAGACCAACAAAGTAAGAAATCCTTCATTGAACTGGTCATAACCCATTAAAGCTTGAACAAATTGAGCAAGAAATTCCACAGCTCCATTGCCATCGAGCTGTGTAACAAAAGATGATTCACACTTTCTCCATCTCCCTTACACAGAAAGCACCGGCTAACATAAATCTTCTTGCGAATCCGCAAGTTATCACCTGTGAGAACAGCTTAGTGGCCTCCCAAATAAGAAAGGCCACTCTTAGTCTTAACAGGCTAATTGATTTTGAAACTGCTTTCATGGAAAAACATGCCTAATGTTGTTTGTCAAAATATGGTAAAACGATTAAATAGACAAAAAGTTGCTTTTAGCTCCCTTCTAAATAACTATGTCATCTTTGTCATAAGAAATCTGTTACGAATATAGTTTAACAAAAAGTTTTGAAACGAGCATCTGACTCCCAATCTTGCATATGCCTTCTCAAGATTGGACTCCTGGTGACCATACCTTCATGAATATGCAAAACGGAGTTAACCAACTCTTCCTTATTTACAACAATATTATAGAGATCTTGTAAAGCTCTCCCCAATTCTATGTCGCCACACCACTTATCACTCCAAAATTTGACTCGAGGGCCATCACCTATTTCAAAGAGAATATTTTGCTTAAAAAGATCCCAGCCTTTTTCAATTCCTACCCAAACACTTACCCCAAAAGAATAAGACACCAAATTAGAAAACCACAAGTGCTCACCATCCCCTTACTTCCCCACTACTTTCCTCCAAAGAGCATCTCTATCAACAAACAATGAGATATAGAATGTGGGTAAGCTAGAGAGAGTGCTCTTGACTAGTGTAATCGCCCTCCTTTGGACACAGGATTGCAGATTGACTTCCTCTTAAAAATGTAGCACCTAATGGGAGGCCAAGGTAAGAAGCAAGCAGGAAGATAAGCCACATTACCATGACCTTTTATTATTTGTAAGGGTGTGAGACAGTTGGATATCTCCTTTTCATTTTCAAAGTGGTGCAAAAGATGATGTGCTTTGAAGATTAAATTTTAAGGATAACCAAAGGAATCATTAATTATCTTCCTTCAGTTTTCAAAGAGGTGGAAAATACAAGCCTCATTTATTTCTTATTGTGTTGTGGTCCGAGTGAAGTCCAGCCAGTCAAATCTATAGTGGATATTTTAGGTGTTCAGACAAAGGGTATGGCTCGAAATTTATGATGGATGAAATTGACATGCTCAATGCAAAAATGGGTTCAATGACAGACAAGAACACATAAATGCATCTTTGGTAGAGACAAAGAGAGGTAAAATGGTCAAGAAATAAGGAAAAAGCAACAATTTGATATTAAGGATCAATCGCTGATCAAGATAAAAGGTAGGAGATGAGGTCAGTCAAAATAAAATGGCTGGGTGAAATGGATAGTGCATTTCAGTACAATGTAAGTGATCTATATCCATTAAGTTAAGAGTAAAGTTTTATAGGATGGCTATTAAACCTGCGCTTCTTTATCGACCCAAAAGATAGGGGCTCTAAGAATGAACATCTTGGTATGATTAGTGTAGCTAAAATGCGAACGTTCACATCTATATGTGGCAAATCTAGGAAAGTCACTATTGAACAAATCCATGAGATAGTAAACTTTACCCCAATAGCAAATAGAAATAGAGAAGATCACTTAGGATGGTTTGGAAAATTTCAACGTAGAACGCTTAGTGCACCCATTAAAAATATGAGGATATCAACATCAATCAAACTAGATGTTGAAAAATAAAATCTAAGAGGGCCATCAGTAAATAGGAAGTTAATATTGTTTTCAATCGAAAGGAATGGGGAAAAAAAAGATTCATGTAGTTGACCCAATGTGTCTT